>MU210558.1:389858-547593 GCA_017315185.1 Bubo scandiacus
GACGAGACGAGACGAGACGAGACGAGACGAGACGAGACGAGACGAGAGACGAGTTCATTTATGTTCACTTGTGGAGCACATGACTGATTAATTTGGCAAAACACAAGTGCTCTGTGTCATTTTAGAGGTTTTAGATATCCACACAAGTATGACAGATATGATAAAGGACTAATATGCCTCAGCGCTTCATAGAGGTCAGGCAGGATAATTAGACTAACACTAAAAATAATCACAGAATCGTCTAGGTTGGAAAAGACCTTGAAGATCATCCAGTCCAACCATTAACCTAACATTGACAGTTCCCAACTACACCATATCCCTAAGCACTATGTCGACTCTAATGTATATGTTTTGTCACGTACTGTTTGTAAACAAGAAACTGTTCATAAAGAGAATGTCTCAAACAACTTGTGTGGATGCCCTGTGGGGGAGCAGCGGAGTAAGCTCTGTGGAGGTGGGCCAGCGGGCCGTTTCTCTCCCCCTCCCTCCTGTGGTTGCTCAGGGACAGAACTTGCCTAACTGTGCAGATACAAGTCAGAGAAAATGAGAACCTCATGGAACAACCTATTGCGCATGCGTAAGAAAGACTATGTAAAGGTGTCTTGTTCGACCCACCACCTACCGACCAAGCTGACTACTCTGAGACAATGCAGGATCCAAGGGTGGTGATTCCCCTTTTCCTATCCCCTTCCCCTCTTTTCTCTTTCCTCTTTCTGCTCCCTCTCTTTCTTACGTATAATCAATATATAAGTTTTGTACGAATTGAATTGCGATCGGTTGATCGTTGATGGGTTATTAGGAAAACAGTCTCATCACCAAAGTGCCTTTATTCATTCCCCAGATGGTTATTAGTAGATGCTTGCCAAATTGTCTTCATTCACTTACTAAAGTGGTCAGTTAATAAAGTCACCAGCACAATTGTTCCTCTGAGTCATTGTGGTGACTCGGCCTGCCCTGCAGCCCTGCCAAGCAGAGACTGGCTCTTCCATCGGCACTCAGGCTCTCAGGGAATTCAAAAGATTTACCCCCCTCATAACCCACCACGTGGGACGAGACATGTTTAAGCATCAGAATCACTCTAAAGGTGTAGACTCTACTAAACAAGCTCTCTGTCATACAGGCCACAATTTGATGAAAGCTAGCAATTCTGCAACTTGTTGAGAATTTCTCTAGTCTTCTAACATTTTTGCAGTGTTTGATCTAGCATGTGAAACAGGATTCTCTACTCTATATACTTATATACTTAGCCATAGATATTTCAGAAGTGTATTACTGAGGACTGAACATGCTTATTTCATTCATAATTTAATTAGGAATTCTGACATTTCACAGTAAAATTATAAAACAAAGAGTAATAGCTAATCACAGCTAAGCATAAGCTCACATAAAGCTCCTTCCTGGCATAGGTTATTTACTTAAGAACAGAAACAGGATAACATTTCTATCGATCTTACAACAAAAGAAGTAGCATTATAATGTGACTCAGCATTTTGGGGATATTTCAAATCCTCTGCTCTACAGCATAAAGCAGGGATGTTTTGTGGGTTACACTATAAAGGCTGAAGCTGGTTTTAAGCCAAATTACACAGTTAGAAATAAGCAATTTCTAATGCACATAATGCATATCAAGTTAGCTTTAGAGGTGAATAATCAGGGCAATTTGCCCAAGATATCAGGCTAAATGATGAGAGAGGTGAGCCATAAACCAGGTAGTACAAATCATAAGGATTCTTGCCTCGGTCTCTGCCAAGAACACATGAAACTAATGTTGGTTTTGACTCCACTGCACTTTCTCATAAGGAATACTACATCACTTCAAGCTAGCTTCACTATGGTGATTTCAATTTCAAAATGTGTAAAGGTATCACCATCTAACACTGTATACTGGATGCTTGAATTTTGTGGCTCCAAGAGAGAAAAATCTGTACGTTCAAACAACACTTCTACTTGATTTGTAAGTGTAATTGTAGCTATTCTCAACCACTTTTTTATAGATAACTTTTCAATTGTTACTAAAAACGAAATCCTATTCCCAAGAAAACACAGTTAAAAGAATTGCATTAATGATTGTACTGGGTCTGGCTGAGCCGGAATTGGTTTTCCCCTGTAGCAGCCCTCATGGTGCTGTGTTTTATGTTGGGAGCTGGCAGGGTGTTGATAGCACACTGGTGGTGTGGCTACTGCTGAGTAGTGCTTACACAGCACCAAGGCTCTTTCTGACATTTCCCCCCCCCCCCCCGACAGTGGGACGGGGTGGGCAAGATCTTGGGAGGGGACACAACCAGGACAGCTGACCCGAACTGACCAAAGGGATATTCCATACCATATGACGTCTGCTCAAGTATAAAGCTGGGAGAAAGGAGGAAGGGGGTGGGGTCACCCTTGGTCCTCTGAGGCAACCACTACATGTATTGGAGCCCTGCTTCCTGAGAAGGCCCGACATTGCCTGTTAATGCGAAGTAGAGAATAAATCTAGTATTGTTTTTTTTTTTTTTTGGCTTCCACGCATGGACCTTTGCTTTGCTTTGCTTATATTAAAACTGCTTTTGTTTTACCCACAAGGGTTGTTGGGTTTTTTTTTCCTATCTTATTTTCTTTCCCCTCTTTGCCCTGTTGAGAAAAAAGGGGGAAGGAGGGGGAAGTTATAGAGTGACTTGGTGGGTACCTGGCATTTAGCCAAGGTCAAACCACCACAATGATATGTGTATCAACTACCAGTCCTAAGCAAAAAACACTGCTGTACAAATAACTCAGTGTATTTCTACGTAAAGCCATGCTTATGAACTGATGATAGCTTCTTCCATTTTTATTGTATTTCTTGAGTGCAAAAAAAAAAAGACTCCCACAAGCAAAAGATCTGCCCAAACTATTTCAAAATTGAGTGTTACAGTGGTTTGAAAACCAAAGTAGTCTTATGCTATATTGAATATTACATATTGCTTACATACAACGTATGAGATAGATACTCTGTCTTTAAGCTACATAATCTTATAATAAATAATACTAATCACAGACTGTTAGCTGCAACTATAGTGGTTTTTGTTGTTTCATCAGCCTGCATGTTCACACTTATAAAAAAACACACCACAGCCTATTGTCATCGAGTATTTTCTCCATAATTTCATTGCTCTCATGTAAATATCAAAGCATTCAAATCTGGAACAATGACAGTTTGATACCAAGCAAGTACTGAAAATTGTAACTTAAAAAAAATGTATTTTATTAAAATTATCACTTTTATACTTTCTGTTCTAAAAATAATTCATTTCCAGGTAGTAGTCCTGGAAAGTGCAGCTGTACTACTATCACCTGTGGTGTGATGGTTTACCCTTTGTGATTTCAGATAAGTATCTGTATTTTTCTCTCTCAAAAGTCTTTTCTGGTGAACTGGCTTTTTGAATAAATACCTCAAAAACATTCCCTTACCCTTTTTTTTTTAAGATTCTTTTAATGACAATATCACTATAAAGACCTGCAATCCTTAAAAAAAACCAACTTTTGGAAGTTGCTTGAGGTGTTTATCTGCTGAGATAACTACAAATTTTTTTTGGAATAGCTATTATATCTTACTCTGCCTTTAGTCTGACTAGCAGTCCACCTATGGTTCTGTCAGTTACAAAAGTTACCTTAGGTTTTAGCCTATCAAAACTCCACCTCAGATTTCAGTCAGGAAAGAGAGATTATTCTATGTAAAAATGAAGAAAACTGCTTTTTCAGTAGCTGGCCATGCTCATATATAAAGAAAGCTTTGTATACTGCCTCACAACTCATTAGTGACAATATAACCCACGAACTGTACGATGGCTCAGATGAACTTTACTGTGACAACTTATATCTCTCAATAGCAGCATGTTCTCATATGTTTCCAAATGGTGATATAATTTTTTATGAAGAGAGATGTTTCCACTGATACTCTCATCTGGCTATGTGCAAGCTATGCAGTTCAGCCCCCACTGTTTCAGTGCAAAGATCTGAAAGATATTAGAGATGATGCACTGAATCAAATGTTTACAACATATTCTGACCATGATCATTCTTCACTCAGTTTTAGTAATTACTGGATGACCAGCATGGTGTCTTGGCACCTGGATGACACCAAATTCTCCACTGACATCACACACTCCCCAGAAAAATGTGGGATATTCCACTGCAAGTGTGTTTTCATTCTTACACTGGTAAGCGTAAGACAAAATTTAGCAACACCCATTCTTGGAAATGCTCTGTCACTTCTGTCATGGCTGTTCACTCATGTGACTGGCCTCAGCTGTTTGCATTGCTTCAGTAAAGTGAACAAGCTCACTAACCATTCAGGTCTTAGAAGAAGAGTTCAGTCATGCTTTACACCCAAAATGAATAATATAATAATGCACAGTTGCTAACCATAAGCTACTAGCATGTGGGATTTAAACACTATGGGTACTTTCTGGTTGGAAAACAAAAGCCAAAGTAAATATGGCAAAACACATTGTGATCTGTCACGTCTCACTCAGACAAGGGAGACAAGTGACTCAGATTCGTAAATCCCCAACAGAGTAGACAACAGTGAGACAAATCTCAAAGTGCAAACATTTATTAACTTCCCACAATGTACTAATTGGATACATGATAATTGGCTAAGTATATTATGAGTTGCGGAAGCAATACAGTATGCCTTTCATTTCTTAATGGTAGTGAAGGAAAAAGGGGAAAAAGGAAAGAAGGGAGATGGAGAGAAAAGAGGAATAGAGATCACTAGTCTGGGTTCCTGCATCAATCCTGCCAGCAAGAGTTCCAGGATGTATCTGTCTTCTTTGCTTCACTTCACTCTCCAGGCCTCCCCCCCCTGCCCCCGCCCTCTTTGCCTCCCCTCGATTTATACACACTTGCCTTGGGTCTGTCCCTAGGTTGATCCACATACTTATGTATCCCATGTATAGGGAGGGGTAAGGTGTTTCATGGGATGATGTAATTATCATGATCTTGTTAGTCTTCATTATCATATTCAGGGGTGTTAACTTTAATATGCATTCTGTGGATAATGAAGCAAAGGTCATTCACTGGACAGATGACCCTTGAACTTTGGCCAGGTGCACCAGAGCAGAGCCATCCTGTCTCCACAGGGCTCCCTCCTCCAGCTGCATCTTATGTTATTCGTGCAGCCTTATCAGCTTTGACCTCCACACTATCCACCCCATGACTATAGTTTCATTACCTGAGAGTGTTTGAGACATTCCTTAGCTCAGAGGGCCTCCACTCCCCCCGCTATCCTTTATCTCTTTCTCAGGCTGTTTGTCTCAGTCCTTGTTTCTCACAGGCGTGTTTCTTTCAGGACTTGTTTTTACAAGTTGTCTCTCACGTGATCAGTCATTTTTTACATGCTGTAGAAGCTCATACGTTATTCATAGATATATGGTGTAGTAAAACTATGTTCCTGCACTTATTGAGTCATTAAACACCATTAAAATTCAGTGTCTGAGACAAACAAAAAAAGAAATTAATCTGTTAAACACTAAAAACAGATTATGAAAATCTACGGCTTTGATTGCTTCATCACTGACTGGGTTGAGTTTATTGTATAAATGCTATTTTGATAGAGAAATAAGACAAAAAACTGTTAGAGTCATTTTTTTCCTGTCTGACTTTATTATATAAAGTTTAATAGAAAATATGAGCTTTACAGGTAATGAAACGTTTGCATAATATTAGAAACAAATTCTTGAACTGTATTTTTTTCATAGATTGAAAATATCAAACATAATTTTATTCTTTCTTAAAGAATCAAATTCTATATTGGTTGAAATCTACTGAGAACATATGAATTTATTTTTTTTTATTTCCTTATGTTGGCTTTCTACTAAAATAGTTTGTCTATATTAGGACCGAAGACACTGTGACATCATCTTATGAAATACATTATAAACAACATGTTAGACTTTCTCATAATGGAGTCAAAGCACAAGTTTTCTGCTGGTCAGTGCATTTATCAACTGTTATATATACACTGATCAATATGTTTATGCTTTTCTTGCCTACTTCATATTATAGCCACCAGGAGCTTTTAACAAGGCGATGTGTATGTTTATGGCATGGAACATGCATACAATTTGATGACTTATTCACGGTCATTCCTCAGGAGGGAGTTAGGACCAAGAGGTCCCTTGCTGCCAGAATTTCTGTCATTCTGTGAATAAAGGTGCTGATAGTGAGCATAGGAGCAAGATGAACACCTTAGTTTTTTCTGTTAATATTTCTCCCACTGGGAGAAAGAGAAATTATTCAGTCAGATTTTTCTTCAGTTCTGTTTTGTATACGTATTCCACAGATTACCCTCTAATGACATAGTCGTGGAAGATCCAGATACATTAATAGTAATTGTTAGACTATTTTTATAAAATAATTTTAAAGTGTATAAATTAGTCACACTCATATCTAAAATATGAAAAGGTAACATTATATCATCAATGAGCAGAAATGCAATGCAGCAGTGTAGCCAGGCAGAACAAGTCTATGAAGCAAATAGGTGAAACCTGGATACGTAATAGATTATTTATTCATTTACAGACCAAAACCAATTTACATAATTATTGACCCTCTAATAAATGTACAGAAAAATACTCACAAAAGGAATATGACTGTGGACACAGAAATCCAATGGCAATATAATTCTAATAACTTACTCCAAAAAGGGAACTGGAATTAAAAAGCAGTTAAAATTTTTGACACAAGTAGGACAGTAAAGATTGTAAGAATCATTAGAACAAGATGCTGGAGATGTGGTAGAACAGGAGAGCAAGAATCACCTGCACACAAATAATGATCCTTCCATATTGCCCTCAAATGGATTCATGTAAAGCATATGCAATACTGTCTTCCTGAGTTTACAAAATGAACCAAAAACTGCTGAAAGAGATGTGAATTATTCTATTCTACCCTGTAGACCTTGCATGTCCAAGGATGTACATATGGAGTTTTAAAAATGCCACAGGACTGTCAATTATACTGTTGAGTGTACCATTTTAACAGCAGTCAGGTAATCAGCATTTTGTTTATGGCCCCACTAGTTTAGCTAGACCTTCCAAGAAGTATTTAATTACTTTAAATGCTTCCTATTCCATGTATCTCATTGAGATCTTGTCACTCATTTGCAAACACTTGTTCTGCTGCATTTTTCCTAGAAACAGAACTGTTATCAGAAAACACTTTGAGAATAATTTAGTCATTGCTACAAAGAGACAGATAAAAATCAACACAGGAAAAACCTTTGAAAGTAAGATAATACTGTATCTCTTATCTTCTCTCACACTTGCCCTTAATTATAAAAGTTTTTGTTTTTTGTTTTTTGTTTTTTGTTTATTTAATGAAGACACACAGACCTTCTTCTGGATTTTGTCGTATAAAATCTCACTAAAGAACTTTGAGGGTATAATGACCTGGACAGATCAGATCTTCTCAACCTTAAACTATTTCTTAACCCACAATATAGTGCAGGATGGATAAAAATTAGGTTTAGAAGTATAAAATGAAGAACATATAATTTAACACCAGTATGCTCTTCTACCCTATACCATGACAAATATTTTTTTCCTTATTCTCTTCATCATAATACTAACTTCTGTAAATGCATCCTGAAAGGCAGTGTCTAACTGAAGAAAAAAAAACATAGTAAATAACACCTCAGACTTTACAATTTACCATTTTGCAACATCCAACTTTAGTGGGATGAAAACATTTTCTTTTTTGATGATCTAAAGAAATGAGGCATGTGAGATGAGGAGCTAGGAAATTAAAATAGGATATAGAAATTAGGCACTCAAGAAATGAAGGTATAACTTAGTTTAGAGATAAAGATGGAAGACTTAGAGATCAGGCTAGGGGCTAGAGGCCTATTAGTTAAAAGATAACTAAGACTGAATAGGATAATAGATCATAGTCGATGAGCCAGAGAGCAGAACAATATGGAAACCTTGATTAATGGAAGCTGTGAGGGAGCGCTTCCTGATGGAATAGGAAGACAGCCCTAAAAACTGGTCAAAACCAACCCTATGGTCCGGCCTGAGTCGAGGAGGCTACAGAGACTGCGCAAGGAACAGAGGTAAAAAGTTCTACAGTAGGAAGAGGAGCTACTTCATCTTTGCAACCCCAGCCCATGTCCACCGGGACACACTGCGCAGATGCAACTAGGAGGAGACCGGGGCGGAACATATGAAAAAGACTTCCAGGCTCATTATAATACGAAGCAGGAATAGGTCATGCATATGTATAGGCGTATTATGAATATGTGATGCTTTGTAGCATAAAGCCAAGACAAGGTGTCACAAGAGGTGCGCACGTTTGTGGTGGAGCGATCCCCCGTGCGTCTCAGCACTGAATAAACATACCTACTTTATAACCTTATAGATTGTGGAGTCGTGTTTCTGCAAGTCAGCATGTTGATCTTTTGCAGAGCTCAAACAAGGAATTACTATCTCATGTAAAAAGTAGTTCCTATTTGAAGGCTGTGAGTATATATATTGAGAGTACGTGTTCTATTTGCCAAACAAAACTCATGTTGATTTCAACTTTTGCTGTTGTGATTCTTTTTTGTTAGAGTTGGATTTTATGTGAAAAAAAAATATGTTCTGAGAGGTAAGTTTCTTCTAGGACTAGGTTAGTGTATTTCTCAGAAGACATAGATCTTGACAGTGAAATATGCTGAAGGGCCATTCCTTACTGTAATTTAATACTGGAATTTTAGCACTGCAGGACCACATCAGAAAAAGAATAAGAGCAAGGATGTGGGCTATGCACAAATTTACACATAAAAATAAAATAGGTCTATATGACAAAGATCTGTCATAACTTATCTTGCCTTACCTTTACGATTTAATACATAAACTCATACCTAACACATATCAGGAAAGCTCCCAGACATCATCATCCTTATTGAACTTCATTGTGTTGTGCCTTACAGCACATTTCAGTTCAGGAAGAAGAATGCTGCACCAGAGAAATATACTTCTTTTTTTTTTTTTTTTTTTTTTTTTCTTCTATTGAGAAAGTGCAGATCAGAGTTTCAGCCCATGTAACACAGTGTTAATATTTTCCCTCACTTTTACCAGACTGAGTGTAGTTCTTTGTTTAAAGATGTTAAACACTTAATCAAGTCTCTTCATATACCAAAGTTCTACACTTATATTGAAGATATATCCCTTCAAATACCTGCCTACCTTATAGTTACTTGCAGAAATATAATTTCACACTGTTTATGTTTTTACTTTAGCTTCTCTTTTAGACCACATACACTGTCAAATTTGCACCTTGTAATTATTAAAAAATACTTACAAAGTTTCCAGAAAGTCTAAAATCTGCTTTCTTACCTTTAACAAGGAAGGATTTTGTATAAAGTGAGTTCAGCTTTGCATTTAATCTGTGATCAATACCGTAATGCATAATTTTTCTCTGAATAACATTCTGAAGCCAATTAAAAATTAACAAAAAATATTTTCTTACTAAAAAGTGGTTGTTTTTTGATGCAGATTATTTTAGTCTTTTATTATACTTTAATATGAATTGTTTGAAGTAGGCATTTCTTTTTCATCCTTACTTTCAAGCTGTTTTAATATGTATGTTCTTGTTCATATAAATTCTTTTATTAAAATGTTATTTAAAAAGCCATTTTAAGACTAATATTTTAGTTTCAAATGTTCCAACTAATTTTCCAAATTGAAACTGGAAGATAACACTATGTTAATTTGTTTTCACTAAAATTCTTAAAATTTAGGAGGGTGAACGATTTCAGGAACAAATGCTCTTAATCATCATCTATCCCTTTCTTTCTCATATGCATGAGTGAAGTGATGTCCCTGATACCCAGCTAAATCTTTGAGTATTTTATAGTAGCTGTATACAACGAGCCTCAGCTTCTGATGTAAAAGTTACCAACTTTATGTAGGTTAATTTCTCCAGTTTATTAATGTTGTCATTATAGCAAATCAAAGCATTATTATATTTATTATTTGTCATCATAAATGACTCATATGACACTTTCTGTAACTGAATTTAAATAAATTGCTTTCTATATACAGTTTCCTTAAGTAGATTTAATTGTCTTTATTAGCCAATTCGATTTGCAACATTTAACAGTGAAGAAATGATTGAACCTTAAAATAATCACAATGAAAATTTAATTAAGGTATTAATTGAATATTTACATTAAACTTTATAATGTAACTAAGTAGCACAGTAAGTGGCATGTGCAGTTTAAATAGCTACTTAATTAACTAGAAACAAGTGTAACTGACTGAAAACCCGGTCGACAGGATATGAAAAAACTTGCAGCACTCTCAGAATCGCTAGAAAATAATTCAAATTGAGATGTGCTGGTTTACAACTTTTTTACGGTCTGGTTGTTTATAAGTTTCACAGAAAAAATAAACATAAGACTGAAATAAATATTGTGTTAAGACTTTCCAAAACATCTGCTATGTAATAAAGATGACAGCTCGGGGGAGAAGAACCATTGACAGCACAATATTCAGAAGGGAGAAAAGGAAGAGAAAATAAATGTATAAAATAAAAATTAGGAAGAAGAAGTTCTAATTATGTAACATACAGATGAGAATCAGTACAGAGCAATGAATACACACAGTGGTTCATGCAGGGCTTCTGCTGGTCTTCTAGGAAGATTTAGTTCATTAATTCAGGGCAATCAGCCGTATTCATATCTACTAGTACATCCTCAGGGTTGGGAGATATTCCCCAGTTTTTGCTTCAAGATACAGCACCTTCTCGACTGATCTGTATAAATGCATCTTTGCCTTCTTTGTGTTGGTCTTCTTCCTTGATGAGGGTTCCAGCACTCAGGTTCCTATTCCTGGATTTTCTGCAGCTGTTTTACAGGTGAGATACTCAGAACATTCACCATAATCTGTATAGAATTTTTCCCCATGAACATCACTAATAATTTTGGGTCCATTTTACCCCAGCTATTCCTGAATTTTCTACCATCACAGTCCCCTACATGCCAGCCTTGGTAAGTAATTCCCAAGTCTGGTTTTTGTAAGCCCTGCCAGGAGGTGCCTTGCTTCTAGTCTTGTCAGCAGTGCAAGGGAGAATGCAGGACAGGTGCAGCAGTACTGACAACCAGAACAATGGTGATTACAAGGGGCTGAGAGGAGGGTGCCAGCTCTGGAGAAGCTTTGGACATCAGATGGATATCAGGGCCTAGGAAGAGACATTTGTCATGGTTTGAGCCCAGAGGGCAGCTGAGCGCCACACAGCCCTTCTTCCCACCCAGTGCTGGGAAAGAGAAAATGAAGCAAAAGGCTCAGGAATTGAGATAAAGACAGGGAGGGATGCCTTACCCATTACAGTCACAGGCAAAAGACAGGCTTGTTAGGGGAAGAAAAGAAAGAACATCACTTTAATTCAAACACTAACAAAAGAACAACACTTAACAGACAGAATGAGACAATGAGAAGCATTACCACATCTCAAAAACACCTCCCCACACCCCTTCCTTCTTCCCAGGCTCAGTTTTGTTTCTAATATCTCTAGCTCCTCCCTCAGTGGGACAGGGGAAGGGAATGGGGAGTGCAGTCAGTCCAATGCTTCTTCCTGAAAAGTGGGGGAAAAACACTCTTGTGCGTTCTTCCCCTTGCTCCATGTGGTGTCCCTCTCACAGGTGATACAGAGAAATGATTACTTGTTTTAAGACTTATTTACTTATTTACTTACTTCTAGCAAGTTATAGTATTACTTATAGTATTTTTTAATATTGCTAAGAATCCTGCTTGCCCAGACTGTTCTGTGGAATTTTACCAAGGACTGCTGTGTCCATCAAAACAAAGCAGTTTACTGTGAAGATCTACCAAGAACTGCAGTGTTCAGCAAAATATCATGTTTTTGTCCTTGAGGAACAGGTGTGCTCTAACTAGTTGGGCCTCGGTAATGAGTAAAGATAGCCATATACGGATTGTAGAAGTTTCATTGGTTCCCTAAATAAGATAGGATGAGTAAACCAGCTGAAAAACATTATTGTTGTTCAAGAAATTGGCTGAGAGAATCTGCGCATGCTCCGAGGAAAAAACAAGGTGAGAAAGACTACAAACCTCCCTCCCAAAGACCCCCGAAGACGCCCCCCAGGAGACAATGTGCAGGTGCAAAGATAACATAAACTGCTGACACCAGCCTCTAGAACTAACCCAGCCTTACTCATGCATATGTATGTTTGTGTTATGTAATCCAATGAATATGTATATCCACTCTCAATAAGTTTTTGGTAAAATGTGAGGTGGGTGTGCAGGTTTTGTGGAGAAATCCCCTTGTACCCTGGCGCCGGAGTAAAACATACCTGCTTTATAACTCTATTCGAGTTGTAGAGTCTGTTTTCCGCAAGTCATTTCTCCACAAGCTGCAGGCAAATTTCTATTCCTCTGTTGACCTCCATGGGTGTCAGAGAGAGTGGCCCTGCCATCTCACCATGGGATACCAGGGGGCTGTCTGCTCTGGCACACCTCTCCCCTTTCCTCTGCCTTCCTTCCACTGACCTTAGTGTTCTCATAGGTCTCCTTCTTGTAATACCTCCTCACAAGTCCCCCAAAAAATAAAAATAAAATAAAACTGTCATTTTGGAGGAGCAGAGCCAAGTTTGCCATGTGTTTTGTGGTAGTATGCATTTACAGGTACCTCTGGGAGGGGAACAAAGGTGGGGAGACAATCGTGGAGGGTATTTCTGATGGGAAGACTTTCTGGCAGGACAAGTGGGAAATGTGGAATTGGGAAGTGGTCACCTGAAAAGTGGGACCTATGGGACAGAAGGAACAGGATGTTAAGTAAAAGGAAACTCAGCCACCTTTAGCATCCTGTCCTTTCCCAACTGCATCATCTCTTTGTGATTTCTATGGCACTCCTACAAAATTCTCCTTTCATTTTTTTATTTCTGTATTAAGTATGACAGGCCAATCTAAATGCTAAGACAATACTGTACAACACCCCTTCCCTCAAAAAAAAAGAAAAAAAGAAAAAGAAGAAAGATTCCAAGGCAGTTTTGGTTAGCAATAATACATTTAGTTGTAAGACTACCATTATAATTACATTTAAGTAACAGTATTGCTACTAGCATGAGGCAAAACCATCAGCTTTTAAAACTGCTTCAGCTGATTTGCATCAACTTTTTTAAATATGAATAGAGTTTTTGTATTAATGACAAACCTGAATTATATTACACTAATCTCAGTAAATCACAGATTACTAACTTTTACAATAATAATTTCAGGTTTCATGAGATCATATGTCACTATATTCATGTAGCCATCAACAAATTGCAGATTTGTTGATAACTGTTTTGTGAATTCTCCCAGTTTGTAAGGTACTCCAGGTTAGAAAATTGGATAAGTCTGGTCATCAAATAGTGAAACTAAGGATCAAAAACATTCTTATGTTTTCTAATAGAAGAAGATACCAGAACCAGAGGGAGAAGGAAGTAATATGGAAGGGAATGACTGGAAAAATTTCCTTGCACACTTGTAATTGTTAAAATATTTTTATAGAGAAAAGTTTCATGGGGTAATAAGATCCATGCCTTTCTAAAGATACATTTTAAAGTTAGCATATTATTGTCTGCTGCTGTGGTAAAAGGCCCTGTGCACTGTTGATTTTCATCTGACTTTCAAATCTGGACATTGCTAGCAATATTCTTGATTTTTTAACTATGCATGTATAGGACAGCTAGTCAAAAAAAACAAAAAAAGAGGGAAAAATGACCATTAAAAGAACAAAGGAAAAGGAAGGATGACTTAGATGGGCTCAGCTAATCTAATCATATTTCTAAGATATACTTTATTTTCCTTTAAAAAAGAGCAAGTCAAAGAATCTGGGAAAGCATCATCCCCATTCTGAGAATAATAGCCTTACAAGAAGATCCTTGTGAGTAATTTGCATATGATAAGATGCATAAGAAGACACAGCCAACAGCAGGCTACAAAAACAGTTCTAGGAGCTGTAAATCAGGTGCAACTATATACATGCTGTGGTCCTTAAATAAATGTTTCATAAGTAAGCAAAATATCCAGTGCGTTAAACACATGCAACATATCTTCATTAATACGCACATTGCATTACAGAATATACTATATTAATAACTTGCAATAGAATGACAAAAATAATCTTACTTCAAAAAACTGAAGGGTAAAATTTAAATATTTTGCAAGAAGCTCTTCTACATTTTTGTGTTTATCCCAGTAAAATGGTCCAAGAAAGAGGTCACATCTGTGTTTTTATGTCATGCACATGTGGTGAAGTTATGTGGTGACTGCTCAGAGAGATATAAATCATCCAGCTATGGTTTATGTATTTTAGTTCTTTGAAACAGATTCTCCTGAAACCTTATACAAGCACAATATTAAAAAAAAAAAAAAAAATCTCAGTTTTCAGATTGCCCTATCTATCTAAATTATATTGTATAAAAAACCATCATGATTAAATTTTTTCATGAACAAATTTTCCATAGCCAAAGCTGAAGTAGTCATGATTTTTAAGAAATTAGGAATACTCTCACCTACTTCTGTTAGGGCAGCATGTGCCTTTTTCTAATGTTATCACTTCTTGGTATCTTGTTAATATGAATCTGTACTGTCCTTTTATGCATTTCAGCAATTTCACATCCTCTTCTGTAACAGGGCACTTTCTTTTAATGTTTGACATTTAGTTTGTGCTATAAATGTACAGCCCTAGAATGACAAGGTTGATATAAAATGCTTATGTGATTATAAAACTCAAGCATTTTAAAAGTGTATATTATGCAGCTTGCCTGATACATCCATTTTTTAAAAATAAATTTGACAAAATTTGTGTTTGATAAGTAACATGAGAGAAGTGAAAATTTCCCTTCTAATCCATCAGTCACTGACAGATCAAATTTCCTGTCCTTCACTTAATCTTCGATCTGCAGTTGTGAAATGAGTCATACTAGTTAAATAGGAGCACTACAATAGAAAATTACCTCAGGTCTTGGGGAAACTGGGCTTCACTCTTTGGTCACAGAAGATCTTTTACATTATCAGAGATCTAGCCTGGCTTCTCAGGGATACAGCAAGAAATATCTAGCCCTCTCTCATGCAAATTGAAATTATTAGGAATTAACGGAATTAAGCGCTGTGAAATTCTGAGAATCCTAGCTGAAGCCTCCATATGATTCCCTCTTTGTTCTGTAAAATAGACAAAATTAGGGGATAAAGAAATTATCAGCTAGAGGTAGAACTTTGATTGTTCCTGTCAAGTGTGTCAAAGGATTTGGCAAAAATTACTTTTTTTCAGGCTCACGGGAAACAAGTAGGGCAAACACTTACTTATGTATCCAGGACAACAACCCATTATGTTTCTTGAAAGACAGATGCTGAGCAGGACTGCTAAGGATCATCTCCTCAAATATGAGGATTTTCATTCAAACCATTGCCCTGAAAAAGGCATTTAGATTTTTGTTTGCAATTTCCAAGAAAGTATTCAAGTCATTGGCTAGGGGCAATGTGGGGACAGATCACTAATAATCTCATGGCTAGTGTTGCTCCACAATGCAAAATCCCACAACAGTGGTAAATAGATAAGTTTAACTAGAATTAATGCTGCTTTTAGAAGAGCAGTACTCCCTCCCCCAATAAAGATAACTTTTTTTTTTAAATGACTTAACTCTCATAGGTGAATTATTTTTAGCCTTTCTGTCTTAATTCTGCAACTTATTTTCAAACTATTTAAGTGTTGAAAAAGAACTTTGATGCCACATTTGACTACAAAGAACAATTTCAAGTTGCAGTACTTATCTCTGAAGTATATTCAAAACCAGTTTTTCCAAAAAGCATCAGTCTAAGACCCACATTTATATTTTCTGTCCCTGTTTAAAGATTCCATCCACAGATGAAAGATTGAACAATATCCAGTGAAACTTCTTTCCTCTAGTGAGGAAAGTCTAACATATGACTTCAGAAGACCCAATTATGTTTTAGAAAAATACATGGACTGAGGAACATAACAGCAGAACAGAAACTTGTTCTGTGTCACTGAAAATTAACTCTGTATCACTAAAATCTTGTCTTAGTCTTCAAGACTCTGAACTGTAGTGAAGAAACAAAGAAATCTATACACTCCCTGAACCATTTGGAAGTTGAGCCATTTATTTGTGGTAGAGAAGACTCAGAGTGTCTTCCCATCATTCATTGACCATCGAATATTTTAAGATCGTCTTCATCTCCCCCGATGTATCTGTCTCAAGATTCTTAAATAATAATCAAACTGGCAAAATTAGGGCTGAACTGAAAGGATAAATCTTTAGTCATTTAAATTGCATTTTATCATTTTATAATCATAACTGGGATTTGAGAAAATCTCTCACATAAAACTCCTGCTTTACTTCACATTCTGTAAAAGATATATCCATAAAGACCAAGTCTTTTCTCCACTATGTTTATTGCCGTTTCACACCCTCACACTGCTTTGACTATTTCATACACCATTTACTCTCTCATGTCTTCATGTCTTATCTCCAGAAGACATTTCCAAAGAATGTTTAGAAATTTATAAATGAAAGTATTTTCACATGCTGCTCCATTTCATTATAGAAAAAAAAATCCTACGTTTTAGAGTGCTCTATGAAGAAAGAAGATTGAGGTACTTTTGTCTAAATTCAGAGGATTTCAACCACATTCTAAGAAATGTTAAAAATCTGTTTCTTTACTGAAAAATAAACTTTTATAGCTCAGATACTGATGATTTAAAATGTCTATTTTGAGGCTTAAAAAAAAAAAAGGCAGTTTGATCACATCTGCAGTAACACTTCAGAAATTATTGCCTAAGAGCATTCTTGGAGCCTTCTAGAGACTGTGGAAATATTTCATCAGTTCAGATTTTAAATGTATTGAGAAAAAGTTAATGCAACCTTTTGCCCAAATGTGTGTGTAACTGAATACCTTGTAACAATGATTGCAATGGACATGTAATGTAATTGCATGCAATTATGACAAACATTTTGCAGGTGTTCATGAGTACACATTTCTGCATTGCAGTTCTACATTTGCATTTACTGCTTACAGCCTTATTTTCTACCAGAAAAATTAATTTGGGACAGCAATTGAATTGCAGAGACTCAAGCTCTGCTATACACCAATGAGCTGCAAATACTCAGGCTGCTCTTCAGTGTATTACTAAAAGCACAACAGAATCCCAGTTCTAGAAGGACATTTATGATATGTAGTTAGAAATAAACTACACCTCAATAGGTTTTGGTGAAATCTATTGGGTTTATGGGAAAGGCACTGAGTTCTAGAAATCTCTTCTAAAAACCAACATCCTTCCATAGACTTGCTAGCTTACTTCACTGTAAGATATTCACATCTTAAAGTAATTTTCAGACAAAATCTCTATACCTGACAAATCTGAAAGGTATGGAAGATGCAAATTTTAGCTTATTTTAAATAAAAATATGATAAGGAAAATCCCCTTGAGCCTCCACTTTTTCCAGATTTTCTTAAATGCATTTTTCTCCTTAAATAAGTGTGATGTGCCAGTCTCCTTAATAGCGAGACACCTGAATTCAAGTAAATCCAAGTCTTGACCAAAAGGGAATTTATGTGCAATCAGAAAGAATGTCACTAAGATTTCCAAAGCATATCAAGTCTAAATATAGAAAAATAGAAAATAAAGCTACATAACAGATGTTATGGTGTTCATACACAAGGCAGGTGTGTAAAGATGTTTAGATCCTCCATGAACAGAAGCTGCAGAAGAAGAAGAATGAGCCTTTGGTTTCCTATAGATCTAAGGCTTGAGTGCTCTTGCTTGTGTCTATTTCCTGCTCCCTTATAAAAAGAATTACCTTAAAGTTGACTTTTTTCCTTAAGGTACTCACAGAGCTACTGTTTGCTACTTGGCCCTGTATTTTCACAGAACCTGCTGGCACCATCATAAAAACTGTAGGGATCACTAAATCTCCATTAGAATTTATTTAAACCTGCTATTTGATTGCAGCTTCACAGTTAGGGGGTCTGTGATGGTGCAATGAAACCATAGTTAATATCTCAAACATCTGATAAAGAATTTTGGTAAAGGAAACAGTTTCTATGGAAACACCGTGGCTGTACAGGTAGTGGCAGGAAGATTGTAGTGAGAGTAGAGGGTCCCACAGACGTGGGACCACACTTTCCTCAGGCTGAACTTCCCTATCTTGAGTAACTTCATAAAGAGCCAATAGAAAAGCCATTTTCACTACGCATGCACCAAGAAGACAGATCAGACAATGGTCATACCTGCAGGGAGGGGTGAGTAACTCCCCAACAACTCCCAAGCTCACCGGCCCATTTCTAGAAAACTCTGAAGGTACAAATTATGCATGCACCAAAGCAAAGAGAATTCTAGAAACATAGACTGTGCAGCATGCCTATTTAGCCTAATAAGTCCAAGAGCTCACCCAGAGGAGGGGTAAGGAATGAGAAAAGAAAACCAGTCAAAGCTCCGGGGGGTACCATCCAACCAGAACTGGACCCTTAGGCTGTTTGGACCAGCGCTGGAACCAGGACTGGTGAAATCTTTCCTTTTTTGTCTTTGTATCTCCATCCCTGCCTCTCTCGCCCTCTTTTTCTGTCTTTCATTTTTTCTCTTATTCTCTATCCCTGTATCCCTACGTTTAAGGCAAGGCTTGTTGGCATATGTTATAAAATTTGCCACTAGTCAGCGTATGATGTAAGGTTTGCGCTTTGTCGGTGTATGTTATGAGCTTTACTGCTTGTTGCGGAAGTTGCAAGGCTTACTGTTTCATGCCCATATCCGTTGTGAGCAAATAAAAGTTGAGTTTTGTGAATTAAGGAATCCCTCGTGTCATTTCACCTTAATCCTGACCTGAGAATCGATGAATCTGAGTCGTTCTGAGAAACTGGGACATGACAGTTATGTGTTATGAGGGCACTGATTCAGGATGCTGGAATAGATATGAAGCTCAAAACAACAGTGGAACAAGGTCCATTAGGACTCAGAATAATGCCTCAAGGAAGAAAAAAAGAATAAAAAGGGACTGCCTGAGGCTGTCAATTGCAAACTCTATGCAATACCCCATCCAAGAGTTCCCAAAGTATTCATGTCACCCCAATCTCCTGCATACCACAAGGTGCAAAATATTTTCTAATGCCTCGACAAAAGTTAAATCTTTTGCATAAGAGGAAGAAAGCAAGTAGAATTAAGAAAACCACCAGGATTCTAGGCTCCTGCCACTTCAATATAATTTAAGTGATTCCAACAGGTTAAATCTCTTAATTTGTTTCTCATGTGTGGCAAGAGTGATTTACAAGAAAAAAATTGGTGGATGTTATTCAGAATGTGTAGGAACATTACTCAGGGACTGACTGTGGAAGGAAATATAATCTGTTAAAGAAAATCTGAATCACAATGCTTTCAGTGCTGAAATTATGATTTGTGCTTATAACATTTGTCTTGCAATGCCACATAATTACAAATTAAGTTTTTTAAAAATCAAGGATTGAGTGAATCTGAATGCACAGCATAAGATCTTAATCCTGATATCTTTACCAACACCATGGTGATAATGCCACAAAGAAGAGATGCTGTCAGCTATTAAGAGTTACAAAGTTAGGAACTAAGGCAGAATTAAAGCTGTCGTCCAAAACACATGACATTTTGCTGTCATTTTTTCTCACTGAAAGATACATCTACAGTTAAATATACTACAAACTTTTAAAACTCTGATATCCAAAATGATATAGGAATCAGCTATTTGCTGACTAGGATTTATGGGTGAACCATCCTCCAAAATACCATGTATCAGGGAGTTCATCCTACGGTTTGATATATGGAACAGTCTGTTCCAAATGGATGTCAGTAGTTAAAGTGATTTAAGCATCTGATTAAAAAGTTGTAAGGAGAGGAGAAAAGGAATAGTACAATAGTTGTAACAACTGGGCTTAATCGTGCCCTCATTTTAAGAATATCAGCAAAACCATGATCTGGTGTCATTATCAGAGTCTTAGTTTAAGGAAAATCTGAAATGAGGATTAGAGTGATCCAACAGCTTCAAAGGAGAGAAAAGCTAAGGTTATCTAGAGAGCTAAAGAGTCATTTGACAATGAAACAGATAATAATTTATAACTCTAGACATTTTAATTTGTCTGAAAGATGTAGTGTAAATGTGATACCCAGTAGCATCACAACAGGCCGCTGCTTGGGATTTTTTTGTGTTGGGGTTTTGGGGTTTTTTTTTAGCTCTAAATGTCTTCAAAGATGAAAGAAAACAATTCTATTATCATTTGCAGATGATGAGCCATCTGAACTATTGAGTTTTCCTGTAGAAAGCAGAAAAGATTTTGAAAGGATAGAGAGGAATCAGAGCTTTACGTGTAGTGAATAACAAGGAACATCATCTGGGTGGTAAGTAGTCTTGGACAACAGCCTTGGTGAGAGAATTCTGCTTATTCTTCTTTGGAATCTTCCCAAAAGCTAGTTGGGATGGAACCTATAAGCTTAGTTTGACTCTAAAACCTGATTTATTACTTCAGTGTGGACATGAATATTCTGGAGTTAGATACTAGCTATACAGCTGGATCCCTGGAAACAGATACTGCTCCAAGGTTAATTTAAGAGCAGGGTGACAGCCTTAACTTTTCTATCTGTGCATTCTGTTCCTGTTGATCTGCAAGAAGGGATAAGTCCTTGAAAAAAGCTCTTTGCATTTATTCAGAAAACAGCTTAGAGTGTACTTTTATCTCAGCCTATCTTGACACTTTACATTGTGAATTTCACAAAATCCATGAACCTGAAATGAAAGCTTCATGGGAAGTGCTACAGCAACAGAAATACTCATTCTGATATAAGCAGTCTTCAAAGAAAAAGAAAGGATTAGAATGTTTCCAAGAGAATATGAGTAAAGGAGGACTTGATAAAATCAAGCAAGATAATGAGCATTACTAACATTAGAATTTTATTTTGTACCTTTCACAAAGTAAGAAAAAGGGGAAATTTGGTAAACTCAGAGGATAAGTGACAACTTGGAAAAAAGATTAGAAATTTCCTTCCACATAATGGGGATTAAGCCTATACAAGTTACTGCACCAAATTTACCTGAATCCAAATACTTACAAGAGCTTGCTATTTTACCATTTATGCAGACATGAAAAATACTCCCTAAACTGTTTGAAAAGATACTAAATACTTGTACTTTTGGTGCATAAACCATCAGCTACATCAAGGGAAAAGGAATGTTAAAATCAACTTTCACTATAATTCACTAGCACTAGCACTGTTACAAATATTATGAATTAAGTGGAGAATTGGTCTGATCCATAGCAAATTTTATCATGTTACTGATCAAACAGAATCCTTAAGTTCCACACAAACCTGTTTTGTAAAACGAGAAATACCTCTGGAGATTTTTTGGAAGTCCAGTCATACCAAGAGAGCTGATTATTCATTCTTTTTCACATTAGAACTCAATGCATGCAAATTATCTCTTGAGTACCCTGCTAATTTATTCTGACATTTGGGGTTGTAATTTGTATGTAATTGTTTTGTCTAACTCTGGTTTTGTATTCTGTCTCCAATGCATGGAAAATGCTGGAAAAAAAATTTATTTCTCCAGTGGGAGCTTTAAAAATGTAAATGTAAAAGAAGCTGCTAGGATTTCAGAAAGGAGGGTGAAATAAGGGAAAATTCTACAGGGAGAAAATATAAAACATTAAAATATTTTGAGTATGAAATTAAAAAAATAACAATTTTCATCTAGCATGAACAAGGGAGATCTCAAAAGAGAGAAATGTAAGTAGTTTGAGCTACCATTCTTTAAGTGTCTAGTCAGTAATATAGTAAATTTTGATATGAATTTATTAGCTGAGGCATAGTGAAAAATCCATGGAGAGTTACTTTTCTGGATTAGAAACTTCCCTGTTCCTCCTTCTAAAAATAAACTAAAATTTATGCAGAGTGTATAATAGGGGTGACATGCTGTGCATGTGTACAAATCATTGCTAAAAGGGATTACAAATTCAGGGATGTTGTCAACCTGTTAAAATTTGAATACTGGACAGAAGGGGACACAAATTCTGAAAATGACAGGCTTAAAAACAAGTAAATTCTTGAAAGACACATGGGATTTGTTCTTTCAACCAGCTTTTTACCTCATTTCTACAATTTAGAAATTCAACTGAAAATAATCGTTTAAGTTAAATTGCTCTTGGCTGAGAAGTAATAGAAACATCTTTGGAATAGAGAGTTGCTGACAGAAATAATTGTTAAACTAGATATTCTGAATGTGTGGTAGGTAAATTTTTCAGGGGCACTTAAATGCTTAGGCAACAGTTCCTTCACGGAACTAAATCTTGAACTGGATTAAGTTCTAACCACTGATGGAGGTAGACTATGGCTACACAGAACTGCTGTGATTTGCATTACCATCCATAGAACATTGCCAAGCATATTGGGCAAAGATCATTCTTGTTGCTCCTACCTTGATATATACAAAAAGTCAGACAAGTTATCCAGCTGATATGATCACAGTGTACTAATCCACATTGAAGTGTAGTGGCCTAGAAAGTAACCAGTTGTCGGGGTGACCATTAGCCGGGGTCCTTATTTCTCCGTGCGGGAACAGGAACGACACAACCAATATGATGATCAGATCATCCTCCTTTATTTCCCAATCCTGATTACATTTATATTCTACTATTCTACTAAATTCAGTACATGTGCTTATCTATCTTCTAATAAGCTACAGGTTATCTGCACGCGGTGTTCATGCGCCTCTACAATCATTTGCATTGGTTAATTGCAATTAGTAAGTAAAGCCCAAAACTTGCCAAAAACTCCCTTGTCTCATACCCTGTTTTGCTCAGACTTGTGTGCTTTTGCTGACCACAGGTGTTTCTCACTTCTCTGCTATCTTGTGTGTTTTTGCCAGCCTTATTTTGCTGGCCTTGTCTTCGTCCTTGCATTCTTCTGCCTGCACTAATTTCCCTCCAGCGCAGCCCAGACTCCTACAAACTAGTAGAGAAGAAAAAGTCCAGATGCACAGGTAGAATATATAGATCTGCAGATGGTACATGTATGTGCAGATGGGAAATGTGCCTAGATTACAAGGCAGAGGAAGGAATGGAGGAGAGAGAAGGTTTGATAGGAGTTTATCAGTGAGGTACAGTTATAGTCAACTCTGTCAGTGTAATGATTCTATTATGATTGGTAAAAACATTCCATATCAACAAGCATTCAGAGAAGGTAAAGCTGCAAGACAGAAGAGCTATAAGGAAAATCTTGTGTAGAGAGAAAAGAATTAAATGCACATTCCTCAAAGAAGAAGTCTTATAGTTCCCATAGGACAGGCAAAGGATATGAGACATGAAATTCTCCAACCATTATTAACTGATGCAATTAAAAACAAATTCTTACTTTGCTCTGACTAAATTTCCTTTGAAAGTTTTTATGTTTCAAAAGCATAAAAATTAGATTGCTAGTAATCTGGACTTCTTTCAAGAAAAAAAAAACACTTTTAATCACTGCCTTCTGAAGAAATCTTGTTCTCTTACTTGCTAATTGGATGTAGTATCTGTGTTTTTCCATTAAGATCTTTCTAGATGCAAATATAGACAATGTAACTGAATTGACAGTAAAAACTAAAAAATTCCCTCACCAAATAATCCACCCACCCTTCCAAAAAGCCCAAGCCCGTAAAGTAACAATATTGGTAATTAGCATAAAGCATAGACACAACACTGATCACATCAACTGAAATTCAGATACTCCTTAGGCACTCTCATGAGAGAGCAAATGTGGGGGTTTTACTTAACATGGACTAAAAATACACATGTGCAGTCATGTATCTTTGCTCATTTAAGCAGGTCACAAAACCTGCATCAAAAATAGTAAATTCAAAGGGTGTGTGACAGTTTTAATGGGACTCATATTGTTTACGAATAGGCTACTGAAGCCACAGGAAGACAGAACCAGTAACATGCCTATTGGGTATGTTTGGTAAACACTGTTTGCATAATTAGACTTAAACGCCATAACTGGGAATATATCTGTGACGGTTTAGCCCCTGCCGGGGTCTGAGACCACAGGACCACTGCCCCTCCCCCACAAAGGGAGTGAAATACAAAGCCCCGGGGCTGAGATAAGGAAAGGTTTAATACAACAGAGCAACAGCAACACAACAAACAATAACAATAAGAATAACAGTGATAACAATGAACAGAACAAAGTATATACCAATACAGCAGTGAGAGAACCGGCTGCGCCAACCCACGCGATCACCGATTCTTCCTGCACTCGCGCCAGGATGTGATGTCAGCATGGTATATGAATAACCCGGCTAGAGCTTCCCCCCCACTGCTGGGGAAACTTAACCCTATCCTGGCTAAACCAGGACAATATCATTCTAGCTTATACTAAACTCCCGTCAACACCTTTGTTCTCTAATGGGAACAACAGTACTGCCACTCTGGGGAGTAATATAGAGTATATTTCACCTCAGTCTTAAAAATGGTAGAGAGCTGCAGTTTAATTTATCTAAACAAATTATGAACTATACTTCTTTGCTTATGCTATTTTACCTGTAGAATAGGCAGCATAATGTAACAGTGCACTTCAGTTTATTACTTTATGGATGTGACTTTAGTTGCAGAATCTGCTATGTTTAAAGAACAGTGAATAATTGTAATATACATTAGAGAAATCTGTAATATTTGTGAACTTCCTAAATTCGAAGAAATTATTGAATGAGTTTAGCACCTTTTGCAGTAATCTATTCATTGGCTGAAATTGTAATTTTGAGACTAGCAGCTCAATAGATAGTGAACAAAGAAAGTTAGCTGAAAAGTAAAGCAGAAAAACATTAATCTTTAAAATAATGTCAGCAAAGTAGTTTGGAAATACATTACTCCTCTGAGGGGAAAAAAAAAAAAAGTATCTATTACCATAATTTATGAAATCAGTCTCAAGCAGCATGGAAGAGCACACATATTTAGACAGGAAAGGAATTAAGCCATTTTTCTTCAGTAATGAACATTATTTTAAATAGTTGCCTGTCTTTTCAGTTACTTTTCTGAATTACACCTGACGACTGATTTCTCATTTAAATTTATCAACTGTCAAGGCATTGGATGTGGCAATAAATTTGGCTCACTAAGGATTGAAATGAACCAAGGAAATTAGATTAGTTGGGTTCTGTTCTTGAAGCTCATTGTTCTTTGGAGAAGAAACCGGTGTGAAGGAGAGAAACTTTGCAGGAAGAAGGTAAATGATCCCTGGGGAGAATTACACTGTAAATTCTTATGGGAGAAAGATGCTACTGCAAATGTGGAAAAAAATATAACTGGCTTAATTGAAAAAAAAAAAATTACTCTCATGAATAAGGAAGCTCACCTGCAACAATATAGACTGTGGGTTTCTTTTTTAAAATCTTTTTTGCATTTCTGAAAGCACTTCAGGAAAAGAAACAAAAAACACTCTAACACATTGTTTGCTCTTAAAAATTTAAACCAATTTAAAGCTTCTCTCATACCCTAAGAGCTCATCATGATTAACCATAACTAATAAGGAATGAGTAAAACCATTTTTAATTATTCATCTTTACTGAATTATTTCTCCTTATTTGAATGTGTTTGTACAATTGTGAACTTGGCCATCTACTAGCACACATATGACTTCACTGTGACATTTTAGGTGCATAGAATAACTCAGGTCAGAAAAAACCTGTCAGGGTCATCTTGTCCCACTTCCAGCACTTAGTGATAACTTTAAAGTTTTAGCAGGTTGCTCAGGACCTGACTGAATTTTGATTATCTCATCTCTCATCATCCTTTCAGTGTGCACCTCTGGAAGAAAACTAGTTTTATTTTCTTTATAATCTGCCAACAGATAGATGAAGATGGTGATAAGATCTCTTTCTAATACTGTCTTTTCTGGGATAGAAAAGACCTGGTCCCTCAATCTCTACTCTGCCCAAGTGTTCCAGCTCATTATCATCTTGGGAGCACTCTTCAGAAATTGCTACAGTTTATCAATGTCTCCCTTTTGGAAGTCCCAAGTAGGACACAATATTCAAGATGCAGAGTCCAAGTAGTTAGTATGGGGAGTAATCTTGATCATCCTGGATACCCTTTTCTTGTGCGAGTTTTGTAAGTAGGTGTCTTTTTAGAGACATGCCTGTACTCCCAAATTCATGTCCACCTTTTTGTCCATCAGGACCCTGGTCCTCTTCCGCACAGCTGTTGTACAGGGTTATTCCATTTCAGGCACAGTATTTTGCATTTGCCATTACAGACCTTAATATGCCTCCTGCCAGCCAGTTCCTCCAGCCTGTAGAAGTCCCCGTGAATGACTGCCTTGCCTTGTGCACACAGATCACTTCCCCCAGTTTGCTGTTAAACACAATAATAGTGCTTTCTATTCCACCACCTATCACTTCTAAAGATGGCAAGACAATGTTGGACATTGTCAGATCCAGGCAACAAAACTGGACTGGCCGCCAGTGGTGACACCTCACCGAAACTAAGCAGGGTCAGCAACACAAACACAATACATGCAAAGATGGTCAAAAGGCTTTTATTACCTCGACGTCCCAGTGGGGGTTCCCCAATAAGTACCCGAGCAAGGTAAACAGCAAGCGGATCAGAATCAGAATCAAAATCAGAAGACCGCTTTGTATGAAATGGCCTAGCCAACCAGTTAGGGAACCAAACCAGTTAGATAACCAAGTGTCACCATCATTTTGCTTAATATGTTGGATAATATCATGGATATGATTGATGTCATTTTCAAGAAGACAATTCATCAGTTATGTTAACACATTTCCACAAAATTGTGACATCCGTGATTGTGTTGTAATAATTCTATTACTAGTCAATTTTTCAATGTACCTTGCCAGACTGCACTTAATTCCTTATTTAAAGATGCGATGGCTGTAGGTGTCCAGTTTAGTCCCTGTGCCAGGGCACATGACTCATGTTTCAATTGTTTGTAGTTATGTGTCACCACCCCTGGGATCCCAACTAAACTTACTAGAAATCCAAAAGCTTCTCCATGAGAGAATAGATTACCCAATTGTGGGTTGCAAGTGCTGTCTAAGGTATGCATTGGAAATCTTTTCCTTGTGGCTAAATAAGGGAGGATACTCAAGGTTACCCTACCAATTGTACAAAGGTGTTCAGTGGAATTGGCAGGCATAGGGGTATAAGCGGTGGTTCCACAAAGTAGAAACCACCCTAGGGGTAGGATGAAGTGTGCAGAGGCATAGGTCATGTTCATGGTGATGTTACATTGGAGCTGTGCATTTGCCATGAAAACCTTTGGGGAGGTAGCATTAACAAAATTAAAACACACTTCTGCTTGTGCGACTTTGGCTATACGGAACACATAGGTCCATGGTGTTAGATGACTGTATACAGTTCCCATATCATACAGATTTTAAGGTGTAACATTGATCTTGAAACTCTTTAAAAATGTGTAATTTTGTAAGATGTCTAACCCCTGATAGCATGTCGTTAACACATCATCAACGGAACAACCACTGTCTATGCAGAAGGTGGACAAGTTGGCTGATCATTGTGCTAGCCATACTCAAGTATTCACATGGGTTGCTGGATGTTCTGGTGGGTCAATTGCTGATGTTGGAGAGCCAAGGATAATAAGCAAGCAAAACGGATTACAGATGCCATTGAGACAACCTGTTAGTGGGAAAAGAAAAAGGAATAGTATCTCCATCAGGAAGCACTTAATGCAGCTGCTCCTGGCCCTTCTGCTAACACTGTTCTGGCCATTGTTTCTATTGTCATGTTAGTATCCAAACACTGGCTAGGGATTGCACTGAAGGAGCTTGCAAAATGGTCAGAACGCCAACGGTTCGCACAAGAATGCCTCGAACGAACAGAGTCCCTGATGCAAACTGAACAGGAGCTGATATAAAAACTTGAAAAGATAAATTTTAGAGGCAGTTATTAATAATGGAGTTATGTTAATAGGCTGTATAGGGGTGAAAAGCCATGCATGTTGATTTGGATATTCAAGTCTTAAGTGCAAGCTTACTGTTTTCTGGTCCTGAATTTCTAACAGTGTTGGAAGAAAAATTCCACTTCCTCTGCAGCTAATAACTTAGGGGTTACCCCCCTTTCTAATACAGAAAGTCAGGTTGAGGCTATTACAGAAGACTTAAATTGAATTCTCTCATATGGCAGAAAGGACCAACATGGTGAGGAAAGGAAGGCAGATTGAGCCAAGACATTACTCCAGCCTATTAGTAGGAGATAATTTGCATATCTGCTCTTTCAGTAAACCATTCATCCATTCAGTTAATCCTTTGGCTTGAGGATAGTAAGGAATGTGTAGGGTCCACAAGATTCTGAGATCTTTGGCCCATTCCTAAACAGAGTGCCCTGCAAAGTGACTACCCTAGTCACTCTGTATTTCTTTTGATATTCCATAGGTATATACCATTTTTTCTAATCCTTGGATAGTAGAGGACTGGTTTGCATGAATAATAGGATGTGAATACAGAATTCCAGTCTAAGTGTCCACAGTGGTTAGTATGTATCTCTGTCCTCGAGATGGGTGTAAAGGCCCAATATAATCTACTTGCCAGGTGGAAAAAAGTTGTTCCCCTCTCCTAATGTGACCCTGTATGCCTGGTAAGGGCACCTTGCTAATTTTCATGCGGGTGAGACAATTTGCTCAAGCTGTCCTATACCAGTGTAAAGCTAGTGCAAAATGATCCCTTGATACATCCCACACTTAGGAAGCAACAGGGCCTCTGATCTGGTTTTTCATGGGCTGTTCAAGCTTGCTTTAATTCAGTAGGAGTGGCCATTTGGTCCACAGCATTATTATATTGTGACTCAAGCATATCTTACTTCTGGTGTACATCAATATGTCTCACAGCAACTATTCATTCTTGAACAATGGACCAGATGGCTTCCCACAGTGGTCTTCCCCATAATTCCCTATCATGAATTTTCCATTTTGCATTGGCCCATGTAGGTAGCCATGCTCATAAACCTTTATAAACCATCCAGCTGTCTGTATACAGATATTGTGCATCTCTCTCCTTTAAGGCAATCTTAGCTGCCTTCAGCTCTCCCTATTGACTGGAGTAGCCTGTATCTGATGCAAAACAAGTTGTTTATGTAGTAGTATTGTATGCCACTTCATGCCAAAGCCACTCTCCTGTCCAAGAATATACAACACTTCCATCAGAATACCTCGCCTTTGATCACTCTTCAACTGGCAAGCTTTCAAATGGAGGGGCTTCCTGTACAGGACAAATATCACTATGGGGAGTGGGCAATGGCAGCTCCTCAGGCTTAGATAAGGCAGGCATGTATGTAAATTCTATTTCACCTAGCAGGGTAGCATGCAGTGCATTCAGTTCCTTTCTTCCTCCTTTTAAATGAGCTTGGAGGTAGTGTTTCCACTTCCATTGGGTGACAGACTGTGCTATGCCTACATGGTCCTGGACTGTATTATTCACCCATACTTATGTCAGGGTAGGTGTATGTACTGTGGCTGGATCATGCCCAGTAATTCGTTCTGTGTCCTGAAGAGCCCATACAACTGCCAAAATCTGTTTCTCCAATGGAGTGTAATGACTCTCCACCCCCTGCAGGGATCATGACCAAAATCCTATAGATTCTCACCAAGCTTGTTCACACTGTTGCCATAATCTCCATGATATGGTGTAATCTAAAACCACAACCCCCAATTCATAAGCTCATCCTTCATAAGGTGCAAAAAGCTCAGAATGTTGAATTACAGATTCTTTACACAGGTCAAAGGCTTGTTGGTGTTCTTTGGACCAAGATCACTGACTTGGCTTACAACAGCTTCTTAGTCAGCCATTGTAAAGGCCACATCAGATATGTTAAATGAGGTATAAAGGTTCTCCGAAAACCCAACAGCCCAAGGAATGCTTGTAACTGTTTGATGGTGGTAGGCACTGTATATTTTTGAATTGTGTTATGCACCTTTTCAGGGATAGCTTTCATTTGCCCTCTCCAAACTGTCCCTAGAATTTGAACACTAGTGTCAGGTCCCTGAGTTTTCTTTGGATTTACAGCCCATCCCCTCTCTTGGAGAGCATTTACTAAAATCTCCAGTTGTTTAGTCACATCCACCTTTGAGGGGCTCATAATTAAAAAATCATCAATGTAATGATGTATTTTGAAACTGCAGAAATAGCTATTGAAAAGGAGACATTTGCCGAATCAATCACTGCTTTCCATTCTTTCAAGTGCTTCCCCACCCCCTCCAGCAATGTTATCATGTCAGGTGGGGTCATGAGAGGTGGGGCTACTTTATTCAGTTCCCTATAATCTGCTGTCATTCTTCATGAGCCATCCAGTTTTTTAACAGGACTGTTAAAGGCAGACAAAACAGGGAGGATTATTTGGGCTTCCAAAAGGACATCTATCATTTCTTAGATTTCAATCTTTCCTCCAAGTATTCTATATCATTTTACTTGTACAACAACCACAGGTACAGGTACTTCGATGGAGTCCCACTTCGGGTATACTCTAACCAATATAATCAATTGTGCTTGTGGCAGAGAGGGGTTCGGTCCAAATGAAAACAATCCTTGCATTGTTTGTATGTCTCAACCTAGCAATCAGTTCCTAAAATGTATTCATGGATTGGTGCTGATAACACAGGGGTAGAGAATGGAGGATTTTTTTCCAGTAACTAGGGTGTCTACAGTCCTTATTGCTGGAGTGGCAGACCCACCCAGACCACAGATATGGGTAGTAGCTTTGTGTGGATTCACTGCGCTATGTAAGACAGTCATCTCTGCCCCAGTATCTCTCTGCCTGAGTGTCACCGAATATATAGGGATACACATGGACATTGGTCCCCTGGGTGGTAGTCCGCAACAGATGCTCAGACTTCCGGGGACTCTCCATCCCTTTGTTGCCTTTTTCCAGGTAACTTCCACAGAGTACTAGGAGCAGGGGGAGCTGAGGGTTTAGCACATTTTTGTGATTAGCAGGTAGTCTCTGCCATCTCTGAAAAAGCTCTGAGATTTGTAAGCCATTTATCTCATCTTTTGACACTTCTGTCTGCAACAAATCTGCCCACATTTGTCTTCTGGTGCCTTTGCCAGTAATATTCAGTGCTCCACCTGACACTTTGCTTTGCACAGCTCTAACCTGTTTCTCTGACTCCCTGCTCACTGTTGTTAGGTCCCTCATTTGACTTACCAAAACACCCACAGCTCCCGTAGGAGGCATCACAGTTCCCAACTGAAGTGGCTGTAACCCATTTGGGTCCCCTTTAAGCAATTGTGTTTTCATGTTGAGTTATCACCACCCCATCAGGACCAGCACCATATGTTAATCCAATAGCTACTCCCAGTTGTCATAATGCACCTATCCCTTCTTCTATGGTTCACCAATTTCCTACCACAGCTGCTAGCTCACCAGGTGTAGGATATGCACCTACAACAGCAGCACATATCCACTGATATAATGAAGGGGCTTGCACACAATTACCAGCAACATCACACAGAGGTGTTATTCTAGCCAAATAATATTGCACTTGAGCATCTGTGGACAAAGGACTCATTAAGTTTAGCTCATCCCTCAGTAAGGACAATGAGGTAATGGCCTCAAGTTGCGCCAGGGAAGGATTAGTATTTCTTTACAGATGGGTTGTTAGGCGTTGGAATGGGCTGCCCAGGGAGGTGGTGGAGTCCCCATCCCTGGAGGTGTTTAAGAGTAGGGTCGACATAGCGCTGAGGGATATGGTGTAGTTGGGAACTGTCAGTGCTAGGTTAACGGTTGGACTAGATGATCTTCAAGGTCCTTTCCAACCTAGATGATTCTGTGATTCTGTGATTCCACCCCATTATCCCAAGCTCTAACTATCCAAGCTAATAAAGACTCACCAGGTTGCTGTTGGAACATGGTTAGAAACTCACATATTTCTTTCAGGGTATAGGTCCTATGCCCCTCAATCACATTACCACCTATTTGCTGTTCTTCCCACATTTGTGCCAACAGTCTAACTTGCACACGGTATGGTCCCAGTTCCATTTCATATTGAATGTCAGAGTCTGAATCAGAAGAGGTACTCCAAATATTGCCATCTCACTCTTCAGGATTCCTTGAGTGACGTGACACAACTGCCTGAACTTGTGCAACAGTTGCCAGAGCCTTACCATACTGCCCCTGACACTTATTTGCTGTTCTCAAACACTAGTTGCTCAATTTTATGGGTTCTTCTCTGCTTGGGTGGTAATAAACTCTTGTGCTATAGTTTTTGCATCCTGTAAATCCCCATTTTCATGTTCTAGCTCTTTCACCTGTTGCCATAAAGCTAATACATCATCATCCAGTGCCTTTATTCCGGTTAGCAGAGCCCAACCTAGCTTCCCTGCCAACTTTCGTGATGTTTCTGAAAACTTATAAAAAGGCAGGCTCTGTAAAGCCGATTCAATGACCCTCAGGGTTACTTCTTCCCTCTTTGCTAATTCTGGCCAATCTTCCAGGCTGGCCAATTTAGCAAGCAACACAGCTACCAACCCCCACTGCTCTGTCTGGGGCCATCCTGCCACGCTGCGAGAACAAGCAGCGCCATCTGAGCTCTTGTTTTCCCCTTTTGCCTTTTTCGACCATGACATTGCTGTTGGTGTATCCTGCCAACTACACCACTTCTCAGCTGCAGGCAGCAACACCAGACTGGCCTTCGCCAGTGGTGACACCTCACCGAAACCAAGCAGGGTCAGCAACACAAACACAATACATGCAAAGATGGTCAAAAGGCTTTTATTACCTCAGCATTGCAGCGGGGATTCCCCAAGTACCTGAGCAAGGTAAACAGCAAGCAGAGAGGTTCAAGGCACCGCAGAGTGATGGTCCATGGTGAGGAACAATGGGCATGGGCTTATGAAGCTTTTATGTAAAAATGTGCATGCGCAATAAATCTAGGTGACATGATGGCTAGTGGATAGCCTTGTAGGTGGACATGTATGGGGAAACCCAGCCAAGGGCAGCATAAGCAATAGGCTACAATGTGAAAGAGCCATCTCCTCTGCCTTAACAAAGCATAAAGGGATTTATTATAAAGAATCTGGGAAATAGCTGCACTGATCTCCATCGCCTATCTCCTTGCCATTCTTCTGCACGTAACCATATAGATCAAGTACTAAGAAATGCCATTTGTACCCAGCCACTAGATAAGTTCAGTCACTAGATAGGCTTTGAACAGCAACCATCTGAGCCTAGCCATTAATCTGTCTGGCAGTCCACTTATTCAGTCTGTCCCTTCATGGTTTGGCTACCACAGTAGCATAAAAGAGCATGTCACAGGCCTTGCTAACGTCAAATTAAATTCCTGACTGCTTTCCCCACTTCCACTGAGCTAGTTGTGCCTTCATAAAAGGCAACTATGACTTTCTCATCTTGATCAGGCAGGAGATGTCCACAGTGACATCCTCTTTCCTTCTGACCCTGACCCATGGGTTTCTTGACTGCTTACCTTCCCTGCCTGGCCTGCATCTACCCATTGCAGTACTTTAAGACATGCAAGCTCTCTGTAATCCCAGAGATGCTGTAAATCTGTGCCTGAACATGGACTTAAATTCATTCTGTTAGTTATGCAATCTGCATGAGTTTCTGTGTACGGACAGGTCACCTTTCTTTATTCTCTTTGATATTCAAGATATGAAATCATGTACTTACCTTATTATTCTTCCAAATGGCTTTGCATCATATAAATTAATTTGCTTCTAATAAAAATTAATGTTTAATAAAATTTTTGGTAAATTTTGTTACTGAGATTAAAGGTAATCTAAGAACAAAGTAAAGGACTTTCAGAAGTCAATGCTTTTCCTAAAACCATTAAATGTAAAAGAATAGATAGGGTCTGTCATTATTCTGAACATTACACACTTGGTCCAAATTACATGTAGCAGGACCATTGGGACATTGTATTTTATTAAAAAAAAAAAAAAAAAAGAGAGAAATCATCTTCAACAGCTCAAGAAATACAAAGCATTTTTTATAGTTAATGTCAGCAAATGAGCTTTTGTCTCCAGAACCACATAAAAGCTGTATTTCTGTTCTACTACTACAAGGCTGTGCTCTTGTATTCATTACTTTTGCTTCTGTCTCACTGCATATTCAGCTTTTCAGGTGAATACCTTCCCCAGCTGGAGACTAGCTGTCAGATGTTAGCTGACATTAAGGCCTAATGGGTAATATGAGCAGAATCAATCACAACTGATGTATAAAATGCCCTAGTATATATTACAAAATATTGCTGTTATCCAATTTCTCTTTTGGAAGAAATGCTTAGGATACTATTTTACCTCAGCAACATGGAGTCAAATGGCCTCTTTTCTGAAATGTAAATTCCTATGTTGGAGGAAGCATTAGTGGCATTTTCAGCCTATGAATTCAGTTGTTGTCAAGGTAGTTCTTGTTGGTGGAGAAATTGATGCTAAAGTTGAGAAAAAAGTTGTCTTCACACTAAGGACTGTGTTATTACTACCTCAAAGTTCATGTTCATAAAAGTTTAGAAAACAGACATTATCTATGCTTCCACTGGGACAAAACAGATTAACCTTTTTCTAAGCTGTCTGTTGCATTTAAGATAATGAATTAATTTGGTAAGAGATGAATCCCCTTTGCGTTCTATCTGGTCCTCAAAGATTAGATGGGCTAGGGGTGGCTGAGCTTATCTCTTAATAGGTATGTCAATTATGTCCATAACTATAGATCTGACACCGGATGCACAAACAGCCCATACGCTGTAGGTCCGGTTGCATGCAAGACAAGCAGTCAGGTTCATGAATAGTACAATTTATTCTTATGCAACACCTACAGATTCTTTGAGATTGCCTACAATAAATGCACAAACTGCAGGTTGGCTATATAGCACTACACACAAAAAATAATTGCAGTCACACACACTTAATTCCCAGGTAATCACTCGGTGTAGCCAAGGGCCCAAATCTTACTAAAAGGCATCCCTTCGGGGGCGGGGGGTGGGGGGGGGAAGCACAAACCTGTTGATCTGTTCCTCCGATTTGGTATCAGATTATTGTTCCTCTGAGTTAGATACAAACTTGGGGTAGCATCTATCTAAGTATGTATGTGTGAGTGGGTGGGACTGTGCTCAAGCCATTGTTTCTTGAGTAACAACACAGCACATTCCTTGGTGCGAGGTGTGCGCTGGTTTTGTGGGAAAAGAGGAAGAATGAGAGATAAGGTCCGCAGAGTACTGCAAAACAGTCCTTGAGAGAAGGGGAAGAGCAGGAGATAAATCTGCATAGTCGTGTCAAATATTCATTGAGAAAAGTGGAGGAATGGGTCTGTGTGGCCTCCACCTCACTTGGCATTCCCCCTTGGTTCCATAGCAACACAAATCACTGGATCTCCATCCTGTCCTGTGTTTGTTCTGGGCACCATGTGTTAAGGAAATGTGTGTTTTGCAGTTTTTTTGCTGTTTTGTTTTACCCACTCTTCCAACAATGCCCCTGAGAAAATTGCGTTTGGTTTATCTAACTTAATAATCAATCCTTTTGCCTTCTTGGGCAATTTTCTTAGTCTTTAGTGTAAGAAAACTCTTTTCAAGGCCTGACCTGAATTTTAGTAGATTTTAGGCTAGTTACTTCTTGTCCTGTCAATAGTGGACTCTACCAATTGTAGTTCCCACACTGCTTTTTTTCATGTTTGCTAACTTATGTCTGTTATCACTTCACTGTAGTTTTCTTTCCTGCATACTAAGCAATTCTCAGTATTTTTCTAATAGGACATGATTTCTAGACCTCAGTTTCAAGATGAAAGAGCAAAAATGAACTATGAAAATGTTTCTCTTCTCTACTCGGGTTATCCACCAGGAAAATTTTTAATAATATTTCTTTGAACTGATATCTTACCCAGATTATCTTTTCCAAATATAAACCAACTTTTGCCCATTTGACATTGTCTGGGCATGACAGAAGTTCCACTTCTTTTGCAGGGGCCTTCTAAAGATACATAACAGAAATGTAAGATACACAAGACAATTCTTCTAGCATTAAGGCCCATATAATCTGAAATTGAAATAAGTGATTCTTTAGTCTGAATCAACTAAAACAAAATATCAGCTTTCAGTGACATGAATGTGTGCATATGAAACCTCAATTTTAGTATTAAAGACTAGACATTTTGATTTCAGAGGTTTACATTTTCTTTCTAGCTATAAAGTACTTCACCATATGAAAAAAACAGCCCAACTCTCAAGAATTAAAAGCTGTATGTGTATTTTTTGAATATCAGTTGTGGTTTAACCCTGGTAGACAGCTAAGCTCCACGAAGCTGCTTGCTTACTCCTCCTCAGTAGTATGGGGTAGAGAATTGGAGGGGTAAAAGTGGGACAACTCATGGGTTGAGATAAAGACAGTTTAATAGGTAAAGCTGTGCGTGCAAGCAAAGCAAAATAAGGAATTCATTCACGCCTTTTCATCAGCAGGCATATGTTCAGCCATTTCCAGGAAAGCAGGGTTTCATCACTCGTTAACAGTTACTAAAATAGACAAATGCTCTAAGTCTGAATGTCCTCCACTTCTGCCTTCTTCACCCAGATTTTATTGCTGAGCATTACACCATAATATGGTATGGGATATCCCTTTGGTCAGTTGAGGTCAGCTGTCCCAGCTGTGTTACCTGCCAGCTTCTTGTGCACCCCCAGACTGATAGCTGATGAGACAGCTCGAGAAGCAGAAAACGCCCTGATGCTGTGTAAGCACTGCTCAGCAATAACTGAAACATCCTGCTATTGTCAACACTTTTCATCACAAATCCAAAATACAGCACCATACAAACTACTATGAAGAAAAATTAACTCTACCTTAGCACAACGTCAAAAACCTGAGTAAAACAACACATAAAGATTCAGAATGTGTACATCATGAACATTTTATTTGTTTCAATCAATTTTTATCTTTTCAACTTAGCTGGTGAAGTTATGCTGCTCTGTTTGTCCATTACAAAGAAAAACCCTTAGTCCAGATATGTATATATTTATTTTTTTTAATATTGTGAATGTTCTGGTCATCACTGTCTTTTTGGCTCTTGCTTTTATCTATTCAGTGCTTAGCACAGTAGGCAGTAGCACAGAACAGACAATTCGTATTTAGTAAGATCAAGACAAAACCATCAGTCATGGACGTTGCTGACTTTCTGATAGGAGCATGTATGGTAGCTGAAAAGGAACCACTGTAGTTAGGGACTTGGCTAGGAAAACTTCTTTTTATAGCCTCTTAAGCTTTCAACATCTGTTTGAGAATATGTGATGTATTATGTGAAAGAGAGGATTTTTGTCTATGTATTTAATTGTCAAAATTGTACATGAAGTTCCAAATACATTTATTTTAAAGGACATGTTCCAAATAATTTAATGCCAAGCAATGTTCAAATACCTTCTGTCAAAGAGTCACCAGACTACACTGCTGACCTTCCCCTAATGAGTGTGCATGCATGGTCATGATTTAGTGACAGAACCTGATACATAGTACAAGTCTCTACTGTATTAACACCTTCTTGTGGTCATGTTGACTGTGATACCTACACTGGAGAGGGACCAGATACACCAATACTTTTCAGTCCTGCTCTAGTTTCGTTACTGTTTTGGAGAGCTTATTTGGTCCATGCTAAATCCAGACTTTACATCTCTCCACAGTACTTTTTCTCCATCACTCTCCTCCAGTTTTCTTTTTCAAGTTTTTTGTTTATTTGTTTCTTTTGGGTTGGGATTTTTTTGGTTGATTTGTTGGGTTTTCTTAACTTTGCTCTTGCTAAAATTGAACATATTTCCAAGCTGTAAAAACAAGCTCTTCTAAGCCTTCTTACTGTTGAGGACTGACTGTTCCACTTACTCTTCAAAAGAGCTTCTCCCAAAGACACTTTTTTCTTCATTGTACTTCAGGGGATTTTCTGTTGCTCCAAACTTCCTTGGTCAGATACTAGAAGAATTAGTTCCCCTAGATTTATCCAATCTGTTATCACAGGTTGATTCCAGCTGAAAAAAAGATCACTCAAGTATTGTTCTGCTGATTGAGGATGCCAATTAAACTTAGACACCAGAGTAAAAAGAGTAGGCTTATTTTACTGTTAATAATTCAAGGATATAACCAAGTAATACTGAAAATAAGCAATAAGAGAAATACAGAATAGTACACTTAATTATTACTACATACAGTTAATTATAGAAAATAAGAACAAGCAAGGTAATGCACCTAATCATTACTACACGATGGGGACAGTAGTAATTAAGAAAGATACATTACTACTTGCATATGTTACCAACATCCAGATCCACAGTCGCCGAGGAGCCCCGATTGCCGCGAGGATTTGGAGTACCTTTCCCTGCAAGTGGGAAGTCCTACGTGATGCATCCATCCATAGGTGAGGCATCCAAAGTCACGGCAAGAGAGTCCAGCCTTATATACCAAAAATCAGCAAGTCAGAATGACTTACACTTTTCTTTGAGTGGAAACATCTGGTTTCATCCTCCTGTTGGATTCCACCCAAAGCCTGGAAAGGGCTCAGGAGGAAGAACCAAGGGAGTTTCTAACAAGGCCAGACACTTGGGTTCTCATCCTTGAACAATGTTAAACAAGGAGAGTTAGATACACATTCTCACAACATTTCATCCTCACTACTGATTATATTTTGTCTAAGCTACATGTTTCACTAGTGAACATACATATGTCGTTAATGATCAGATACTAATTAATAAATGCTAATGGTAATACAGATTTTATTAATTACCAGATACTAATAATGGGTAACATTTGATTGTGAGGTTCATCTAGAGGTCAACTTTGTTTCAGAGCCTATTATTTAGGCCCTAGCACTACAAGTATTAACAACTGACTTTGTCCCTAATCTGATAGATATGTGATAGCACTGCCATCATGTAGTAATTTCCACCTAAATTGAGGCACTGAGTTTTCAAAATATATAAAGCCCAGCTGTCCCTATCCAATGTCGGGGGGAGGTTTCTATACGATCCCAAGAGCAAGATTAAGACACAAAAGAGGTCAAATGCCATACAACCTTTCAAACTTTATTCCCATAAAAAGAGGTAATAGTGGTAGGACAGAGAGAAGAAGAAAGGGTCAGAACAGCTATGCAAGCAAACGGAAGAGATGCAGCAAGATCAGTAACCATCACCATCAATCCAGCAGCATCCTGTTTGTTCAGCCTCAGTACAGGTGATGGGGACTTCATCATGAGAAGAGTACACAGTCCTTTTATCATTCAAGTCCCCATGATTAGTCCACCTATTTCCACGGAGCTCATTATCATACTTGCCACCCTGTGTTCCTCTATGTGTGCATGCCCAGGTGTTCACGGTGGTCATACCAGGGGGGAGTCAACTGTCGACACCTTTAGGCTCCGCACATCCTCCTCTTCCTGACTTCTTCACCTGGCCTTGCGCGCAAGCACCTCTTGGTAGGCATTACAAAAGATGTAGTTGCTTCAGCTTCGGGCGGACACTGTGGTTTTTTGGGGGGACATTTTCATCTCCTTCAGAGCATACTTCTTCACAGCAATGGGATGTTGAGGCTGAGTTTAGGAAGTGGTGCAATGTCAAAACAGACAGCTGACACAGTCTGACACAGTCTCTTACACCACCTCGTGGCTCAGGAGATGGTAATGACGCAACAGCAATACTGAGACAGACAGCTGACACAGTCCCTTACACCAGCTGAAGTAAATTTAACGAAGGAGAAGCATATATTAATGCCTGCAGGATAAGACAAACCTGATAACTGGCAAAGCATTTTGTACAACACTTTAATTAGAAGTGCCCAGACTCTGCAGGTGGAACCAGAACTCAAACGAAGTGGTGGTGAAGAGCTTAATGATTTGGACAACCCTGTTCATACAGCATAATGTATGATTAACTTGAGTTTTATTTAGAATGGTTACCATGTATATAATAAAATAGTCCAGATTTTTATTGTTATACTTCACTGTTTCTCTTCTAATTTAAGTGTATCAAATATTCTTAGCTTATACCACTGAGAGCTGAAAAGGAGAAATAAACATCATGTAGTCACCCATCTTTTGTATCAAAAATACCAATTTCTTTTAAAAAGAAGAGTTACACTCCAAAATTTCAGTATTTCCTGGAGACAGCCACTCCCACATACTCTTAACACCCTGGAAATCTTTCAACCTCCTATTCTCAGGCTCTGACTTCTCTGTATTCTGTGTCTGTGGGGTATAGCTACTGTATCACAAAGATTTGGGGCTACGTGTTGTCTATAAATGCTTTCAACACCAGTTTCTCTTCAGTTCTTTGATGCCAAAGGCACAGGATCTTGTGAAAGGGCATGTACTGCTGCCTTGAGCTTGACACTCCTGCTACATGTTCTGACACATCCAAGTGCTGTCTTCTCAGCCCTATCTTTCTCCAACAGGGTGAGTAAGTCTCTAGCTCTACATGTGGCAATATTGTCTCTGAAATTCTTTTGTATTTCACTTAGCTATGAAACATCCACAATGCTCTTTAGATAAAACTAAAAGTCAAAAAACCTAACAGTTTACTTTCTCAGTAATGTGATCTTTTTTGATTTCAAAGTTTAAAGTAGAAGTCTACACTAGAGTCTCATCCCTGTTCCTTGTCACTGCCTTAACCAGCTTTCTCCTTGCTTTCAGGTAAATTTGACAGCGGGGGACGGGGGTAGGGGCAGGGTGGGAGAAAAAATAAAAGAACCAACCAGTCAACCCCCACAGCTCAAGTTTGGAGAAGCAAAAACTACTCGAATTTTAAAGAAAAAAGAGGTATAACATAATATCAGTGATGTTCATATGAATGAGGTAACATCTTATTCTTTTAGAATCAAGTAATCATTTTCAGGGTGGACAGAGCTGTCACACAAATGTTCATTCTCTTTAGAGCTGACTTTAGGCGACACCATTGCAGAACCATATTCACATTCAACAGGTGGATCTTTTGGTCCCTCTGCTCCTTGCAAAGCACATTCCTCTATGGCCCACTGACTCACAAAATAGAAACTTGCTGGAGTGAAGTAATTCAACTCAAGGCCCACTTGGTGTTCAGAATTTTGTATTACTGTAACTTTTCAAGATCTACAGAAACAGGAACTCTCAAAAAGTCAAGGTTTTGTTTTGTTGGTTGGTCTAATTTCTTCCAGGCATCCTTACTGTGGACCAAAACAAATTCATTCAAAATTTAAGAACAATCTACAAAGTTTTCTGCTTGTTACTAATACTCTTCAAGAAAATCAGTCTAAAGGGCTATTCTAACTCCATTATTTAAAGCAAATAAATATTTAAAGCCTCGGATCTTGGTAACATCTTTTAATACAGTTATTGGCTTAGAATGTGCAAGTTCAAATGATTAAACAAAGTCATGAAAGCAGCTTTTATTTCCGCAGCAGCAGCAAAGAAGCAGGATGGGTGCAATAGGAGACATAGGTAGGAAGCAATTGTAGGTTAAAGTGCAATACTACTCGAAGCCACAGAATTAAAAACTCAATGAATTACAAGGATACTTCAACAAAAGAGTTTTTTCTGTGTAATGTTTATTCTTCATGCTTTTCCTTTCTGTTAGGATATAAATAACATCAGTCAAGAACTGCCTGAAATAACTAGCAGAGGACATCTGTGATGAAGAGATGAAGAAGAATTTAATGAAAGGACAATGTAAACTGTGACCTCAGAAAGCTGGAAGAAAGTATAAGTTTATAGAAGTTCTTGCTTGCTTGGTTTTGTTTAGGTTCAATTTTGAATCTCATCCATACTGTCAAACTGGTCAAAAAGATTTACTACTCCATTCACTTGTTAGTTATGCCATTTTGATTTTCTTGGTTAAAATTCTTATTTTCTCACAGTTAACATTAAGAAATTCTTTATCAGAATTTCCCCCATCAATGTGCCACACTTTAGACTCGTGTCACAGACCTGCTGTGCTGCCAAACAGTTCACTGGTTTTGAAGCTTCTTCATTTTCTTTTTGACAGTCTCAAAATATGCCCCATCCAAGAAGTTGTTTATGCCCTCAGAATTCGAATGCTTTACAAGGTATTTTTGTTCAGGAGGCTAAATTATATAATCTCTCTATATATATTTAATGAAAGTCCTGCAATTCATAATGCAAAACTCAAAGGTATAATTTGTTTCATTGAACTGTGGACTGGTTTCAGTCATTTCTTCAGTCGATGCCTCTTCAGTCTAAGTAATCATATGTGGAGGGATGGGAAATGTCAGCTTTATTATGCAGAAACCCTACAATCCTGCTGATTAAAAAAAAAATGTTGATGTAAAAAAAGATGCAAACCAATGCATTTCAAACAGTATGCAAAGTCTTGTGGTGTTTTGTTATTTTTTTTAATATAATATAAGCATCCATAGCCTAAGACACTTTTATGAGACAAGCTGCAGCCAACATAACATCACTGTTATTGGAACCTTGATATCAACAGGGTTACTGAACTGATCTATGTTACAAATAAGGTTGAAAAAAAATTTAGATGATACTAAATAACTTGTATTTAACCAGATCAATATCATGATGATGCTCTTATTCTGACAAGAAGAGCAAGCCTCAGCACAAGAGCAGGAACCAGCTAGGAATGGAAACTCCCTAAGAAGGCTTTCTTTCCAAAACCAGCATTTTTGTGAAAGTAAGGCCTCTCACAGCAATTCATTTACGACAAATAAAATAAGATCCATTATTTGTTAAAACTGGTAAACGATGTCTGCTCAACACATGTAATCCACACGCTGCCTTTCATTACGTAAGCTAAAACACTATTAGAATTCACAATATGAATGTGCCTGTTAAAATTCTGAACCTTGTACTAAAATATACTTCAGGGACCTCTTTGGCACATTTCTGAGTTTAGTGAGTAAATTACATAAGTGCTACTTATTTTTCCACTCTTTTTTTTAAAGTTTATATATAGTTCTGTCATAATTTCTATGTTAAAATTTACAAAACAATGTATTTTCCTTCTAGCTTGTAGCCCTTTAAACCATGGAAATAAAATATTTTAACATGCTTCAGATTTATCCTGTGAGAGGAGCCATACAAATGCAATGAATTTATTAAAGGTAGATTTATATATAATAATATCTTTATAGGTAGGGTTATACAGATAGGTAGATTTATATATATATATAATCCCTACTTGAAACAGATAACTTCATAGCAATGTAAATCAAAGTTTTGAAGAATTTTACCTTAATTACTGGGAATTCTCTTCTCATTTCTTCCAGTTCATGAACTAGAGAAAACCTCTTTTAGTCCTTACAGCTCCCTTCCAAAACAAAAAACCCAAAGCACCATTATTTGCTTCTTTCACTTCATACCACTTCTTTCAACTTCATATTACTGTGTTGCTAGCAATTATTTAGCTGCTGTCAGGGGTAAGGGGAAGAAGAAAGTCTTAGGTTTCCAGAAGAGATGCATTATTGACTTCAGAGCTGCAGAGAAGTAACATAGCCATTAGGTTAGACTGGCAATACATGTTTTAACTGTGTTTCCCAGTGCAGTGAGTTGTAAGAGAGATCTTTTCAGCAGGACCTGCCCATGTTGTGGGATCCTTCCTGTCTGTGCTACCAGATATACACCTGACAAGTGCTGGGGTGGGCACTCACCTGGCTGTCACAGTATTGTGCTGCTCCCCAGATGGCCCCAAGACTGATGCCCCTCCTCCCAGAGACCCCGCAGAGTGCTGTGCCATTTCTTTGAACTGGCAAAAGAATTTTTTAAAACTTCCTCCAGTTCCAGAGCCAACCCAGTTGTTCAGTGAACATTGTTCAGAGTGCCAAGGAAGGCTGACCTGCAGGGACATGTCATTGCTCACAGATGGCAGAGGGAGAACAGCAGTGCAACTTTTCAGGAAGCCTTACATGAACAGTAGGCAGACGCACCGAAACGCTCCTGTCATGGACACAAGACAGACTGAATGAAGGTATGGTGCTCCCTAGGTGCGCCTGGGATCTAAGGGATGATTTTCTCTGTAAAACATCAGGCCATGTGTAAAACACAGCTTAAGGGAGCACACTCGATCTAAAGCTTGCTTCCTGCAGAACTGGGATGACTCAGCAGCATAAACCAGAGAGCTGAAAAGCCTCATCACTGAGTGTTTCAGTTTATTAATTCAATCCTATAAAGACAGCTTTTGTGACTATCATGTTGCCTGCTCTGGGAGAGGAAGGGAATGAAAGAAAAAAAGAAAAGATTCGTGTTTGTAAAGAACATCATGATGCTTTATAAGCCCAGAGAAATCAAAGAATGAGGTGGAAAAAAAAATAATTCAAGGATGTGTTAAGAGAATGACTACTAGAAGTCAAATATTAAACAGATAGTACTAATATTTTACTAATATATTACAGTATTATGGCACAAATGTTCCTCTAAATATCAGCTAATTCTTAACCATTAAGATACCTAGAGCTGGTCTTCACCTTCATTCTTCACAGGAGCATGTTAACATCAGTGCTCCTCATTTCCTCTGCTTTCAAAAGCATATATGCTTTTGAAAAGAGGTGAAATTTGATTGCAAGTTTACAATGCATCCTGCATTACATTTTGTATCTGTGTATCCACACATACACAGATCAAGCCTTCACAGAAGAGCAATATCTAGAGAAATTTAGTAGCTTCATCTGATTTTGTTTAATATGAGCAATTCAGAATTTTGTACAAGAACCAGCATAATCATCTTTCCTTAAATACTTATATTACTCCCTAGTTTTTGGCTGCTGGGCAGTTCTTAGCTCAGATAAGATGCTACAAAAAGTATTTAATGGGACACAGCGAAAACAAAACTGAACAATTGTCTTAGCAGGATATGGAAGAAGAGTAGTGTAAGTGATATTAAACAATAACAAATCCTTTATACCAGTGAAGGACTAAAAAGGACTGCATTTTGTTTCTTTGTTTTAAATTCTTCAGTTCCCATTTAAACTCTTTCCTTAAGAGTCTTTCACCGTCTCAACATGCAACATAGCACATTAAACAGCAGACATTTAGGATTTGTTTACACTGTGATGGTTATTACCTGTTTATTAACACTTGTGATATTCTGTCTAGACATCACGGGTTTTTTTCTCCCTTTTTATATGAACACTTAGGGACAGTTTGCACTCAGGCTTCTCTGCTTGCAGCACAGACAGAATGCACCAGTAGTAAAAACATGTAGTGATAGGATTTCCTGATATAAACACCACTTTACTTATTAGTAAGAAGAAAAAAACACCCAATCATTTCACAGAAGGCCAACAAAACTTTCTAAGAATTCGATTAACTAAATGACTTGCTCTACAAAAAGCATGTTTTCCCTGCTCAAATTGCAGAATAACTCTTCCCCAACTGAAAAATACAGTTGCTTACAAAACATCTTATTCAAATCACAATTGCTTCTTAGCAGTCCTCTGGTATGTCATGGAAATAAACTACACATTGTATCATTATATAACCTCCTTAGCCCCTTTTCCATCGAATGTGTGCTGCATCAAGGCAAGTTCCAGGTTTGTGCATTTCTCATACTGATACTGTCTGTGTCAGCCAGGCTTAGGGAAAAAGTTTAATTTTCCTAACCTGCTCTGCAAGGAGGAGACCTCATTAGCAGCTAAAAGCTGAAGAATAATAACTTGTATTGGCTAAATACTTGAGTGCAGGTTGGCTCAAATTCATCTCTGGTTAGTTTCAGGCATGTGGTAGTGTTACAAAAGCAGACTAAAGATCCAGTCTTTCAGACTGATGAAAAAATGCAGTCACAATTTTAAATAGAGTTCTCTGACACCTATTTTATATGTCTGGGTGCATAGAGTTACGATGACTTTATAATTTCCAACAGGAACTGTAATGTCTCAAAATCATAAGTTATTTAGAGTATTTTGAACAAACACTGCACTGGAACAGTGAATTTCTGGTTTTCTATTGCCTGAATGCTCACTGTATGCTTAACTACAGGAGAATACACACAGAGGTACTAGGAATATTTCCTAGAAGAAACCACTGGTCCCATTTGGTTTGCAAAAAGCTTCTTTTTTAAGAATTCAGTCTTTCAGCAAACACTTTAAACACACATTCACAGCATTACCCATTACACAAATGGGTATAGGCTAAAGCTGATGAAGCAAGTCACCTTTAATCAGCCTGAGCTTTCACTGTTAACTTCTTTATTACATTAGTATTAAAAAACCAGCTATACTTCATACTAAAAACATAACTGTAATCTAGCTTTCCATATTGAAACATACATTCGTTTAATACAATATATATTACCAAGATATTCTGTTTGTTGATTTCTATGATGACATCTAGTTAAAAGAAAATGACCATTTGGAGTAAATTAGTATTTACGTTTAGACTTCTTATTCTGTATTTTCCCAAGGTAACCTGGAGATGACACCCGATAACACTGAAACAAAAAATTAACTCAACAGTCAGAATCCAATATAACTGTTAAGTAGGTATTCTTTATTAGCAGCACTGGGGTTGCTCTGGGGATTCTCCACCATAACGGCTCCCAAGATTTAACAAGGGACATCAGTTTACATACACACAAATCATACATACTCATTAGATTTCCTGGAAAGGGGTGTCTAATGATAATGAGTTCCCAGAATTCATTTGCATAATCTGAGCATGCGTAGTGAAAACAGGGTGAGGGTCTTCAGTGGTTGAGGGAAGAAGTAAGTAGTCTTCTTCACAGTGTTCGTTAGTTGACCCTCTTCCCAGAGCATGCGCTGTGAAGTCCAGGTGTCTCCCTCCTAAATCAGCAAAATCAGTTTCCCTATAATAGGGTCTCTGTGTCTCTTTGTTTGAGCCCCCCTTATCTCATTCTAGGAGTTGCCCAAGTGTCCACTGAAGGCCTTGAGTCTGCTATCAGTGATTTACATAGGGAGCCTAACAAGCATTTCAATCTTACCTAAACAGACAAAGGGTCTTAAGGAAACAGTTGAGGAGTCAGGAGTCCTTGAGAAACAAATGAAGCAAAGCACAAGCAAAGCTTTCATACATCACATCAAAGTTTAGTCTTAACTGTGAGAAATTCATTTATTTGAGTGCTTCCATTCCCTTTCAATTTTAATTTCTTAATTTGATGACTTGCATAGGCAAACTGTGGAAGAGATATTTAATTACTACCCTGATTAAATATCATCTGCTGTAAATATACACAGCATATATTTTTAAATATATTTTTACTTAAATATATCAATGCTTAGGCATACTTACAGAACCCTTTACTTCAAACCAACTTGCCGTGGTTTAGGCCCAGCCAGCAACAAAGCGCCACATGTGCACTCCCTCACTCCTCCCCCTGATGGGATGGGAAGGAGAATCAGAAGAAAAAAAAAAGTAAAACCTTGTGGGTTGAGATAAGGACAGTTCATTAGAACAACACAAGAAGAGAAGAAAATGATAACAGCAATATTAATAGAACATAGAAGAAATATATAAAGCGAGTGATGCACAATGCTATTGCTCACCACCCAGTACCTCATGCTCAGCCCCTTTCCAAGCCATGATCGGTGCCCTGCTCCCTCCCCCTGGCCATCTCCTCCTGTTATATACTGAGCATGAAGTCAGCATGGCATTGAACATCCCCTTGGCTAGTTGAGGTCACCTGTTCTGGCAGTGCCTCCTCCCAGCTTCTTGGGAAAATTAACCCTATCCTAGCGAAACCCAGGACACAACTCTTATTTCCATTTCAGCATACAACAGAACAAATATTGAAGGTAGTTATCAAGGACGAGACGTGTCTGTATTTTTTACCAGTGCAGCTTGCTAAGCCATAACATCTCAGCTGAAAGTTCATGGCTTTGATATATTTTCCAGCCATCCTTGCTAATTTTTCAGGATCAGGGAGATAATACTTTTCTTACTCAAGACCAAATCTTATCATAGCCATGTTAATTTTACCTGCTAGCAGGAGTCCCACAGTGACTTCTGACTAGCAACACTAGCTAAGGGAATGTGTTCAAACAGTGCATGTCCTCATCAAGCTGGTGATAACTGTGGTTCTCACTATAACTGTTACCTGTGTCTCTTGATTGTCTTCATAAAATATTCATTAAAACAGTTAAGTTCATCCTTCCTTCCTGTCTACATTTACCAATATGTATATGGTATGAAGGTTATACTTACGCTAGTAAAATAAATGAAGACAGGATATAAGTCCAAACACTGTCACACAATCACCAATGCTCTTTAAATTGTTATTACCATCCTTGGCATAGTTTTGACTACAACCAACTAACAATCTTCTCAGTATTAAAAAATACCTAGTTCATAAAGTAGCATGGATTCAGAATTATTCCCAATAAAGGAGGGAGTGTCAAAGAATTTACTAGAATGGAAAAAATTTGCACTGTTCCAGATGGCCTTGGCCCAGAGAATGATTGCCTGTTCATTTTATTTAGTACCAAACATGTAACAGGAAATGTCATCCTTCTATAAAGCAAGTATTTCTAGGAGACCTGTGGTTGAACAAGTGCATTTGTGTGTGTATTTAGAACAGTTTAGGGGTTTTTACAAGAACTAGAGCAGAAACAGCTCAACCACCTGAAGGAAAAACTGCGTGTTCTCCATATTACTATTCCTAGATCAGATTTATAATGCACAGCCAAAAGAAATTTTAAAAAGCCAAACATTAAGGAAAGAAAATCAGAGTGATGTGTGGAAACAAACTCTACAACTTGGGGAGAGTTATACAGCAGGTATGTTTATTCCAGCATTGGGGTGCAAGGGGATTTCTCCACAAAGCTTGCACACCCACAGCACATTTTACCAGAAACTTATGGAGTGTGGATATACATATTCATTGGATTACGTAACACAAATATACATATGCATAAGTAAGGCTGGGTTAGTTCAAAAGGCTGCCGTCAGCAGTTTATGTTATCTTTGCGCCTATGCGTTGCCTCCTGGTGGTCTTCTTCGGGGGTCTTTTGGAGGAAGGGTCGTAGTCTTTCTCACCTTGTTTTTTCCCCCGGAGCATGCGCAGATTCTCTTAGCCAATTTCTTGAACAACAAGAGTGATTCCAGCTGGTTTACCATCTCTATCTTATCTAAAAGCATTAGCTTATTAGTTTCTACTGTCCAGACACAGTCTGCAAAGACTCAACTTGTTAGAACACATCTGCTTTCCAAGGACATGTCTGTTATTTTTGCCAAACATAATAGTTCTTGGTAAGTTTCCACAGAAAACTGCTTTGTTTTGATGAACACAGTAGTCCTTGGTAAGTTTCCACAGAACAGCCAGGGCAAGCAGGATTATTAAGCAATATTCAGAAATCATTATAAATTACCGTAATTCGCTGTAAGTAAATAAGTGTTTTGCTGATTAAGAACACCAATTAAACTCCGACACCAGAGTGAAAAGAGTAGGCATATTTTACTGGGGATAACTAAATAATATAACAAAGTAATACAGAAAACATACAGTAAGAAAAGACAGAATAGTGCACTTAAACCAAACAAATAGGAAAATACAGGGTAATGCATCAAATCATTACTACATGAGAGAGGGAGAATAGTGATTAAGAAAGATACATCACCATCATCCAGAACTGCAGATGCTGGCGAGCCCTGATTACAGCGAGGATTTGGAGAGCCTTTCCCAGCAAGTGGGAAGTCCTACGCGATGCGTCCATCCGTAGGTGAGGCATCCAACTTTGCGGCAAGTGGGTCCAGACTTATGTACCAAAAATCAGCAAGCCAGAATAGCTGGCACCTTTGTTTTGAGTGTGTGGTGTTTTAGGCCCTGCTGGGACCCGAGACCACGATGCCGCTGCCCCTCCCCCACCCTCGGACCGGATGGGGCAGGGAGTGAAATACAAACCCCAGGGCTGAGATAAGGAAAAATTTAATACAACAGTGTAACACAACAAGCCAAACAACAACAATAACAATAACAATAACAGCAATAACAATGAATAGAACAAGAGATATACTGCATGGATACAGCAGTGAGGGGACCGAAGTGGACAAAAGCTGTCCATGCTCTTCCTGCGCTTGGGCACCCGGACCTGACGTCAGCATGGTATCAAATAACGTGGCTAGAGCTCCCTCCCCACTGCTGGGGAAACTTAACCCTATCCTAGCTGAACCAGGACATAATCCACCCCTTTATTCTATACCATCTGCGTCATGCCCACTGCCATTTAGAAATTAACCATAACAAAAAAAAAACAATTAACAAAAGCACAATATAATTCATGATATGTTCTCACGCAAAATCAAGTCCCCTTGTGGTATGCATCGGACCTCTCCATCCTCCTGCATCACCCACCAGGTCCACCCAGGTCCCTGAGCAAAAGCAATCCCGTGGATGGGTTTGCCTTTGCCTGGTGCAAGACTAACCCAGACCATTTTTCCCAGCACATCCCTCATGCGCACCACAGGGACTTTATCCCCATCTACAACACGTGGAAGTTTTGACTGAGCCAGGCCAGCTTGATTGGCAAATCCTCTTGTGTTCATTAACCAAGTGGCCTTTGTCAGATGTGTCTACCAGTGTTTGAAGCTTCCACCCCCCATTGCTTTCAATGTAGTTTTTAACAGTCCATTGTAGCGCTCGATTTTCCCAGAGGCTGGTGCATGGTAGGGGATGTGGTAGACCCATTCGATGCTGTGTTCTTCTGCCCAGGCACCTATGAGGTTTTTTCGGAAATGAGTCCCATTGTCTGACTCAATTCTCTCTGGGGTGCCGTGTCGCCACAGGACTTGGTTTTAAAGGCCCAGGATGGTGTTCCGGGCGGTGGCGTGGGACACTGGATAAGTTTCGAGCCATCCAGTGGTTGCTTCCACCATTGTGAGCACGTGGTGCTTGCCTTGGCGGGTCTGTGGCAGTGTGATGTAGTCGATCTGCCAGGCCTCTCCATATTTATATTTCAGCCATCGATCTTCATTCCGCTGGGGCTTCACCCGCTTAGCTTGTTTGATTGCAGCACACGTCTCACATCCGTGGATGATCTCTGCAATGGTGTCAATGGTGAGATCCACCCCTCGATCTCGAGCCCACCTGTATGTTGCATCTCTGCCTTGGTGGCCTGAGGTCTCATGGGCCCACCGGGCTATGAACAGTTCACCTTTACGCTGCCAGTCCAAGCCCACCTTCGATCTTAGCAGCCTGGTCCGCCTGCTGGTTGTGTTGATGTTCATCAGTGGCCTGACTCTTGGGTATATGGGCGTCCACATGGCACACCTTCACAATGAGGTTCTCCACCCGGGCTGCAATATCCTGCCATACTTCAGCGGCCCAGATGGGTCTGCCCTTGCATTGCCAGTTGTTCTGTTTCCATTGCTGCAACCACTTCCACAGGGCATTTGCCATCACCCACGAGTCAGTGTAGAGATAGAGCCTTGGCCACTTTTCTCGCTCAGCAATCTCCACAGTCAACTGGGTGGCTTTCACCTCTGTGAACTGGTTCGATTCACCTTGTCCCTCAACAGCTTCAGTGGTTCGTTGTGTGGGACTCCACACAGCAAACTTCCATCATCGATGTTTCCCACAACGCAACAAGACCCATCAGTGAACAGGGCATATAGCTTCTCCTCCTCTGGCAGCTCGTTATATGGTGGGGCCTCCTCAGCACGTGTCACCTCCACATGGCATCTGTTGCATGATGTGTGGAGGAAGCCTTTCCTTTGAACATCCATCCCAGCACCGGTAGTCGGCGTGCCAGAAGGAGTTGTGTCTCAGTGCTGACCTCTTCTGAGGCAGCTCAAACTCCTTCATACGCTGCCAGTATCTCCTTCTCGGTCAGTGTATAGTTAGCTTCAGAGCCTTTGTATCCCCGGCTCCAAAAGCCTAGAGGTCAGCCTTGGGTTTCCCCAGGTGCTCTCTGCCAGAGGCTCCAGGTAGGGCCATTCTCCCCGGCTGCAGTGTAGAGCATGTTCTTAACCTCCTGCCCTGTCCAGACTGACCCAAGGGCTACTGCCTGGGTAATCTCCTGCTTAATTTGTTCAAAAGCTTGTTGTTGCTCAGGGCCCCATACAAAATTGTTCTTCTTGTGGGTTACGTGGTACAGAAGGCTCACAATCAGGCTGTAGTTTGGGATGTGCATCCTCCAGAACCCCACAGTGCCCAGGAAAGACTGAGTCTATTTTTAGTGGTTGGTTGGGCCATGGCTGTTACCTTGTTTATCACCTCCATTGGGATGTGGCAACGCCCATCTTGCCATTTTATTCCTAGGAACTGAATCTCCCTTCCAGGCCTCTTAACTTTCTGTCTCTTGATGGCAAAACCAGCCTTCAGGAGGATTTCAGTTATCTTCCTTCCTTTCTCAAAGACTTCCTCAGCTGTGTCCCCCCATGCAATGATATCATCAATGAACTGCAGGTGTTCTGGAGCCCCACCTTTCTCCAGTGCAGTATGGACCAGTCTATGGCAAATGGTGGAGCTGTGTTTCCACCCCTGGGGCAATCGATTCCAGGTGTACTGGATATCCCTCCAAGTGAATGCAAACTGTGGCCTGCACTCTGGTGCTATTGGAATGAAGAAGAACACGTTAGCAATGTCAATCATGGCGTACCACTTGGCTGCCTTCGACTCCAGCTCTAGCATGTCTGGCACTGCAGCACTCATCGCTGGCGTAACTTCATTCAGGCCACGGTAGTCCACGGTTAGTCTCCATTTGCCATTAGGTTTTCTCCTGGCCATATAGGGCTGTTGAAAGGTGAATGAGTCTTGCTGATCACCTTCTGGCTTTCTAGTTGATGGATCAGCTGATGGATGGGGACCAGGGAATCTCGGTTAGTACAGTACTGCCGCTGGTGCACCGTCTTGGTAGCAGTTGGCACTCGCTGCTCTTCAACCTTAAACAACCCCACCACTGAGGGGTCCTCTGAGAGGCTGGGTAAGGTGGGCAATTGTTCAACCTCCTCCAGGGCAGCTATACCAAAGGCCCACCAGTACCCTTTTGGGTCTTTAAAGTACCCTCTCCTGAGGTAATCTATACCTAGGATGCGCGGGGCATCTGGGCCAGTCACAATGGGGTGCTTATGCCAGTCCTTCCCAGTTAAGCGTACTTCAGCTTCTAGTAGGGTCAGCTGTTGGGATCCCCCTGTCACTCCAGAGATACAGATGACTTCAACCCCACTGTAGCTTGATGGCCTCAGGGTGCACTGTGCGCCAGTGTCTACCAAGGTCTTATATTCTTGTGGGTCTGATGTGCCAGGCCATCAGATCCACACCTTCCAGTAAATCCGATTATCCCTTTCCTCCACCTGGCTGGAGGCAGGGCCCCTCTAATCCTGCTCACCATCACTCACTTGATCTAAGAGTGACTCCTGCAAGAATGACTTCCTGGTCTCCTCAAGAGGGTCAAGCATAGTGTTGGCCATTCTATTCTGTCTGGGGGATTTTCGACTAGACAGTGGAGCTGCATCTCTCTTGGAAGACTCCCCTTTCATGGTGGTCTTCTCTTTCAGTTGCTGTACTCGTGCAGCTAGGGCGGAAGTGGGCTGTCCATGCCACCTCCTCATGTTTTCCCCATGGTCACGGAGGAAGAACCACAAGGTGCCCTGTGGTGTGTACCTTCCACTCCCTTCTCTTGGGTGGGGAAGCGCCTGCTTCTAATAGCTGAGACATCAGCCCGTGTAGGTGGAACACAGGACATGTCCTCTTCCACTTTCTGGAGCCTCTGAGACAGTTCCTCTACAGCTGAAACCAAAGCTGGTGGAGAGAAAAGGAGATTTCCCTCATATTGCCAGAGCTGGCCAATCACTTCATCCGCTCTTTGAGTCTGGGTGTCTCACCACCAGGACGCTACTGTTAATGCTTTCGAATGTGCTTCTGGTCCACTTTGCAGGAACTTCCTCCACATCAACTGTGTGCAAGAGACCTGATCTTGATCCACTGGTGACTGCTCGTCATTCAGATCACCATAGATAATGTCAAACACAGCCAATTCCCTGAGGTTCTGAATGCCTTTCTCCATGTTGGTCCACTTGCCTAACCGACATAGGACATCATCCTTGTAGGGGTACCTCTCCCTTACACCGAGCAGGAGTCGCCTCCAAAGGCTGAAGGTTTGAGTCTGTCTCCCTATTGCCTTGTCAATGCCAGCCTCCCTGGACAAAGATCCCAGCTTCTTGGCCTCTCTCCCCTCCAGTTCCAATACACCAGCTCCACTATCCCAGCACCAGAGCAGCCAGGTGAAAATCTGCTCGCCTGGAAGGCAGCTGAAATCCTTCCGCATATCTCACAACTCACTGAGGGATAGAGATCCGGTGATCACCTCCGGCTCTTCCTCCTGTTCTCATGATGGGCCTGGTTCATCTCCATCCCTTACTATGAGACCTGACTTTTTGGTCTATTTGGTTTTCTGTATCGGGGCAATTGATACTGGCACTGCTTGTCCCTCTGGCCCAGCTGCTGTGCTGGTGGAGGCAACTGGTACTGGCACTGCCTCTCCCCCTGGCCCAACTGCTGTACCAGTAGGTTCACTTTCAGATCCTGCAGCCCTTTCTCCCCCTTGAGGGCAGTGAACAGTGTTAAAGATGACACGGTAGGCATGGGCAAGCCCCCAGCACATCGCAGCGAGTTGTGTCTCCCGGGGTTTGTCAGACTGGCAACACACCATTTTCAAACACTCCACCAGTTTATCAGGATTCTGCATTTGTTCAGAAGTGAAATCCCAAAACTTTGGGGGTGACCACTGACCCAGGCACTTGCCCATCTCTTCCCACACACCTTGCCACTCACAACTATGTGCCCTCGGAGCAGGTTTCCGGGCGGTGCTATTGTTGGAGAAGTACCGCATGGCCCAAAACAAGATCTGGCAGACATTCAGAAAGCACTGTGCCGTGAACACAGTGGCCTGGATGCTCCAAGGATAGCTAAAACTCTCAAAAACCGAGAGGATCTCTTCCCCTGGCTCCCCCATAGAGGGGGTGAGACCCCTAACAAAAGACCAGGCAACAAACAGGTACCGGTTCACCCCCACAAGCAGTGATGCAAGCACATTATAAGCAGTCAGTAGCCAGTATAGCAAAATAAGGCCCTTGAGACATTTTCCACCAACAATAAACACCAGCACTGGGAACACACAGTGGATATAAGGATTAATCCAGCCCCACCACGCAAACAAGTTAGCCAGCATTGCAAATGTTCCTTATCAAACAATACAAATAAAAACAGAAAAAATTGCACCTAACAGATTGCTCTAACACACTCTGGCCAGGGTTTGTCTTTTTTTTTTTTTTTTTTTTCTTTGGTCCTTATCTCAACCCCCTCAAGCCAAAAAGGCTGTGGTGGTTTAGGCCCTGCCGGGACCCGAGACCACCCTGCCACTGCCCCTCCCCCACCCTCTTACCGGATGGGGCAGGGAGTGAAATACAAATCCCGGGGTTGAGATAAGGAAAAATTTAATACAACAGTATAACAACAACAGACTGAACAACAACAATAACAATAACAGTAATAACAATGAACAGAACAAGATATATACCGCATGAATCCGGCAGTGAGGGGACTGAGAAAAGCCGTCCCTGCTCTTCCTGCGCTTGGGCGCCTGGACGTGACATCAGCATGGTATCAAATAACGTGGCTAGAGCTCCCTCCCCACTGCTGCGGAAACTTAACCCTATCCTAGCTGAACCAGGACAGAGTGGAACATCTTGTTTCACTCTTACATCAGATTCTCCCAGAGCCTGACCAGGGCTTAAGCTAAGGGGGTTTCTCTGGTTATCTAATTTATTTATGTTCTTTTTAGAAGAAGACCGTATGTCTGGTTCCAAGGCCAGACAGCTGGCTTAATGGCCTTGCCAACTTGCCCCCACACAAAGAAGAAGAAAGATACATTCAGGATAGACATGCTTTCATTACATTCATCATCAGGAAGGAGTATATGATCTCTAAGCTACATCTTTCAGTAATGAGCATGCATATTTCATTAATCACCTCATACTAAGTTAGCAGCTTGGCTCAAGACCTGTTGTTCAGGCTTCAATACTTCAACATTTCAGCACTTTTTACATCAGTATTTGTTATAACCTTGTACAGTACCTATTAGCACAATGGTTATCAGTTATAAAATATACAGGATTCATCTATAGGTCATCTCTGGCTTGGACCTATTGTCCAAGCCTTAGCACTTCAATAAGTTGCAAAGTAGGTGATCATTTCCTTGTATCAAGAGAAATTTTCATGTGACAAACATGAATTTATTTATATAGCACAGTTGTATTCTTGTTCCTTCCTGAGTTTCCACTACTGAATACATTAATAATAATGAAGTTGAAGACTGTTTAATAGATCCCTGGGCATATCTATTAGGGCTGTACCAAACAGGGACAAATATGCCATACCTCTGCCAGAAGCTGTGCTTGCCAGGGAAAATAAGCTGTAGGTCTTCAGTGACTTTGTCTGATGCAAGAAGAGTTCAAGGGAGGTTAGTAACAGGGTAGAGAAACTGTCACTAAGGCCAAAAAATGTCAACAACTCTCTAATTCTTTACCAGAAATGCACTCTACTTTTTTTCCAGAAAACAAAACAACATCCCCCAAGCCCTCAATTAAGATCAAGCATGATAGTGTGTTTTTGGATGGCTTGAGTGAAAAATGTTGATCGGGGTCAACAGTTTAGTGGCTGTTTCCATACTGACACTGTGGCCCTCAAGTATATAAATTGTGAGTGGAACTGCTGGCTGGTAGTTAGAGTGTAGCTCATCATTCAGCACATTAATAGATTGTGAGAGATTGCAGTGTCAAATGATTTTCTCAAAGCTTGCTTGTGTGTGTGCTTTGGGTCACCGGGTGGTGTCAGTAATGCCTCGACCATCTATCAAGGACCAGCTGTGCCCTTTGTAATTGATCTAAGGAATATCACCCAAGGAAGCAGGAGTGTATTGAAGGATGCACCCTTCAATCTCTCATAGCTGCATTGTCAGACTCCTTAGATAAGCCTCAAAGAGGTGGACTGAGTGAAACCAGGTGTTTCAAGTACAAGGACAGCTGATCACTGACTGTTGTATAAACCCGATACTTTGTGGCTCTATTGTATTGCTAATGATTTTGTGCCTTCAGCATTGAACTGATAAGAAGTGAGGTTTCTGCCCCAGAAGCTGGATGATTGCTCAAGACGCATGAAGTCAGCAAAAACCTGTGGGAAGGAAGAAAAACTAAAGGTGGACAGATATGCTAATCAGCTGATAAAACAAGATTAAAAGGCAACAGAGAACTTTGCTCTGTGTGCACCCACCACTGAAGAGGACCAATGGGATGCTGCTAGATCCAAGTGCACCCACCACCGAAGAACTGAAGACTGAGGCCCAATGGGATGCCGCTGGATCCATGGTGGTGACTATTCTTGTGACTCTATTCTGGATGCTTGCTTGATTTCTGTCTTTTCCTTCCATTCTGTCCTATCACTACTCCTCTTCACTATTTAATAATAAAAACTGTTTTGGATGTACAGCATTGGTCCTCGTTTGTGTCTTAAAATCGCTCTTGGGATCATATTGAAACCTCCCTTGACATTGGATCGGGACATAGATATTTTGTGCTTATATCTTCCAAATCATACATATCCTTAAACATACTATGAACACTGATGCAGTGACTGTAGTTAGATGTAAGAATGAAACAACGTGCTAATGCCTGCCATGTGGTAAATCAAAGTAAAACCTGATCTTAGGAAAATAAAATTTGAAAGGGAAGGACATGAAATAGGCTTACCATCACCTCTCATAGGGTTAACACAACAGTATCTTTTTGCTTCTGGAAGTGTCGACCCAATTGCCGTTTCCCCCATTTCTTCCAAGCATGTATTGAGAGCTCAGTAACAGATGTGAAGAGAATAAACAGTGGAAGAGCAGCTGATGGGATCTTTTTTCCGGTTTCTTTTCAGCAAATGTTATTTAATGCATTTTTCACATATCTATGAAAAGCATTTTCTGTTTGTACTAAGGTCATCAGAAACTTGTTTGCAATTATGCTATAGAAAAATAAGTAAGATCTAGAGAGAGTGTGAGTAGGCTAGATTGCAAAGGAACAGACATGTCTACAGACTTAAAATCTAGCAGATTTGATAAAAATGTTCATAACTGATTAAAAACAAAGCAAGCAATACCAGTAGATATATTTCACTGACCTTAATAAGTGTGTTGTCATTTCTTCACAAAATGCTACATACTACTTCTATAGAATTTATTTTATACATTCATCACCTGTAAGACAGAGACTTCTATCCATAACCAGAACTTCTAAGCATATCAGTAAGAACTCTTATGGAAGAAAGACCTTCAGTGTATTTTAAAAAGTCATTACCTTGAAATTTGCTGCCTTGACTAGCATATACTTTTGGGTCATATACTATTTGCTCATGCTATCCCTATCATTTTAAAATTATGTATTCATAGTAAATCTGCAGCAAAGAGAATACTTGGATTATTGTAAAGACAATGAACACAGTAGAAAAGAGATGAACCTAAAAAAAGACCTTAAATAATAAATCTTTTAGCTAGAATTAATTGAATTGGGGGAACTTGGAATAATCTTTACAAAGTGAATATGGGAACTGATGCATGGAAATAATTCTCTCATTTGCTTGAAATTTTTAATTCAACCCACAGGGAAATGCAAGTTTTAGCAGTCTCAGAATAATCATGATTTCATACAAAGCCATGTCAGCCAGTAATGTGACTCCAGAGACACTGAAAAATGTTTTTTTATATCAGAAGACCATCCTGTCAATTTCTTGTGAAAACAAATTTTGCAAAAGTAGCTGAAGCTGATCTGAAGAGTCATCTAGAGAGTAAGTAAGAAAGCTAGTTCATTTTCTTAATATTTTTAATGAAGATGTCTGAAATGTATAAAGAACTACATCCCTTCCTTTCTTGCTTTAGTGAGTTCGTTTAATGAAACAGTGAAGCAATATATTCTCTTTGAGGTGAGCATGCTTTCTGAAGTGTCATTGATTTTTGTATATCTTTGTTAACTGCCTCCAGAGAGATTCTATGTTTTACTCATGCTATATTCTAACAAATGAGAGCCAGAAAGAGAGAATTTAAATATTCAGGAAATTTCAAGGACATCTTCTATAAGGTTTATCCCAACCGTCCATTGGTTAGAAGTATTTTTCAGTCTGTTGATACTGTTTCAGACTTGCATGTTGTCTGAGTTGTCAGATTTACTTTTTCAGGTTTTGGCTCATTTAGTTGAAACTGAAACAGATCACTTTCAAATGCAGTGAAAATTCTCTGCATTTCAAAACCCTGCTAGATTCAAGTGTGGTTTTGTATTGAAAGGGCTTTATGGTATATGGATGTGTGCCAGGGCATGTAACTAGGAGTTATTCTTCTATTTGCAGAAATGAGGATTTTAGAATATTTTCATTACCACCATTATTATAGTCTCAGGTGTTACCTTTTTGGAAAATGCTTTAGTTTGGCTGCATGCCTGCAGAGAGACTCAAGGTAAGCTTGGAAACCTGGGTAATTCACAGAAGAGAAGCTGGAAGAAGCTGCAGCAGAAAATACCTTCAACCTCCACAAACCAAATAGCTTCCCTACACTTCATCAGTCATTTTAGAGGCAAATGGTCCCCTTCACTACATCCACACATACCAGAAAATTATGATTCAAGAGAAACATTCATTTCCATCCATCCAGGAAATTCCTGCCTTAGTCATTACAGTTCTCACTCACCTTGCTCACACAGTCAATAATAGTTTCCTCCTTCTCCTTTACTTCTGTCATTTCCCGCCACACTCCTCACATAAGAATGATGTTCTGTGCCTTACCTGTCTGACAGTAAGAAATCTTTTAACTTTCAACTTAAATTTTCCTTTGTCTAGCAATGTATACTCATTTCTTATATAGATTATGGGATTTATTTTTTGGAATTTTTCCCCTTGAAAGTGTTTACAAACAGTAAACAGTTGATCTCTTATTGTTATTTTGCTAACTAAACAAGTCAAATCCTTGTAGCTTGTTCTTAGTATAAGGAAGTTCTATTCCTCAGCTGTCTTAATAATCATGGTTTTCTTCTTGTGTAACAACCTGATTTGAAAAAATCCAATATCAAAAACCACAGGTGAAATAAGAAAAAAAAATAATATCAAAATTACTTACATTTTGATATGTTATAGCCTTACTAATGCACTCTTCAATACAGATTTGCTGTTTTAAATAACAATAATTTACATGTTTGTGTTCACTATTCAGTATTATATATGACATTCTTGTGAGATATAAAGGAACAACTTCCCTTTTTCAGCTGATGGTATACGTGTTTTTACATCATTTTCTTAAAGGAAATGCACTGCAAAAATGTATCCATGAGTACATTTCCTTTTGTAGGCACTACATATGGACATTGAAACTCAAGATTTAAAAATTTGCAAAGATGTGCAAGATTGGCGAAGTAGAATTTCTTAGGACTTACACGTTTTCTGCTGCCCAGATGAGAAGTTCCCATATTGCAGTTCAGGGCTGTAGGAAGTACATATCAGACAGCTACCTCTGTAAAAAGATTGAAAGACATTAACATAAAATGTAAGATATTTGATTTTGCGTAGGGAAGTGGAACTTCCATTCAATTACTTGACACACTAGATGTCGGTTTGGTATCACTTTGTCATGAAAATCCGTAAGATTTGGCATGGAATCTGAGGTTATAACTTCATTTTGCTCTAAGGAAAATAAAGTTGCATTGAGATTTTGCAGTAAATCTTATCGCAGCTCTGTAACTTGGTATTTACTGCACATCCTTGCATTGATTTAGCATTTCTACCCCCATAATAATTCTTTTTCCAAATACTTACCTATCTCTCATTTTAAAAAAAATTTATATTAGTGGCTTATTTTATTGCTTTTGGTGTTCATTGCACATATAAATATTGTCACAGTTGCAACACTGTATTTAAGGTTCTGTCAGGATTTTTGTGCTACAACCCTATTTTCTTGGATTTATACTTTAAAAAAAGATCCTTTGGGGAAGATGCAATGGTAGTGCAAATTTTGAGGTAATAAAATATCTATTCTTCTAAAAAAATCCTACTTTTTTTGTTCTTTTTAATACTAGGAAGAATATTTAAATAAATAACTAATGATGCATATATTTTACATTGTTTCTGTGAATAATTACTTGCTTAATCTCACCTTGGCTTTGTGATTGTTGTTCATAGTAAGTAGTAGACTTTCTTTACCTCCACTGATTTCACTGGGTCTTCATGTAAAAGAAAAAGTATTCTAAGACAGTACCGTGCCCTTAGAATTAATGGTAAACAGACATATAAAACCCAGGTCTCTTTAGAGTTTATGGAAATTAACATGTATAATTATACATTAAGTAGTATATTCCAAATTAAGAAAACCTACATTTAAACAAGCATTTTTTCCTAATGAGTAAGTTGACTGTAGTACACAGCTGAAGGACTGAACAGAAAACAGTATGTATTATATAGAAACGAAAAATGTATGTATTATACAGCACATTTCTAAGGTCATAAAAAGATCTCTGTACTTGAAAAACTGGGCTTCATTAATAAAAATAGAAAAGTTACTTAACCTAGGTAGAATGTGACCTATACCTGAAAAATATTTGCCCCTTTGCTTTGTTGACATTTTCTATAGTGTCAGCAAACTCAGATAGGCCTAAAATTGAGGTATACACATTGAAAGACAGAGTCTAGAATTCGTTTAACAGTAAAAAATTGTTTTGTGAGTTATATGATATAAAAATGGTATCATTTAAACATTAGTGTTGTAAAACCATAAAGAAAAAATACCAAATGTATTTGCATTTTTTTTGTAAATACAAATATTAACATAAAGAAGTGAGAAACAATACATATGACAGAATTTAATTAGATTTCTTCATAGCTGGATCAAAATCTAACATGTCAATAGAAAAGTTTTGTTTCCAGATTTAATATAAAGTATTGAATTGCAGGGTTCTCATCAGGACTACTGGATAATCATTAGGAATATACAGCTAGAAAAGATGGGAAAAAAGGTAGCACTGTGACATTATTTGAAAACAATTTCAAGGGAATCTTTTCTTTCTCTGTTTACTGGCTCCCTAACGTAAACAAACTGTGCTTTTGGTATTGGCCTGGCATCAGTAGCATGTATGAAATGAATACAATATAACAACTGAATAACATTTTTTTTAATTAGGAATAACAAATAAATGTAAATATTTGGAGGAGAACACATCAAGAGACACGTTTTCCACAAAGATACATAGTAAATATGCATATAAGCACATGATTAATAACAGGTTTTCTTCTTCTTGTTTTTAAATAATTTATGATCAATTTATGGTCCTTGCCCATGAAACTTAATTCATGTCATAGCTATTAAAAGAAGCCTATATTTCCTATGCCTTAGAGGCATGTTTTTCCAGTAGATTAAGTTGAAATCACAGATGAAGTTGATTTCCTTTAGTTGAATTGAAAGCCTGGTAAACATTAGAGCGGTCAAATAATATGTTTTTGGTTTGGTGTGTTATATTGGGTTTGCATGGCAAGGTTTTGGTATGCGAGGGGCTGCAGATGTGTGTTCTGTGAGGAGCTACTAGAAGCTTCCCCTATGTCCAGTAGAGTCAAAGCCAGCCAGCTCCAAGATAGACCTGCTGCTGGTCAAAGCCGAACCCATCAGCGATAGTGGTAGTGCCTCTGTAATAACGTATTTAACAATGCACAACAGCAGTTAGAGGAGAGGAGTGAGAATATGTGAGATAAACAATTCTGCATGTGAGTGAGAATATGTGAGAAAAACAACTCAGCAGACACCAAGGTCAGAGAATAAGGAGGGGGAGGAGGTGATCCAGGTGTTGGAGCAGAGATTCCCCTGCAGCCCATGGTGAAGACAATGGTGATGCAGATTGTCACCCTGCAGCCCATGGAGGTCCATGGTCGAGCAGATATACACCTGCATCCTGTGGAGGACTCCATGCTGGAACAGGTGGATGCACCTGAATGAGGCTGTGACTTCATGGAGACCTGCACTGGAACAGGCTCCTGGCAGGTTCTCTCAACCCATGGAGAGAGGAGCCCATGCTGGAGCAGGTTTTCTGGAAGGGCTTGTGACCCTGTGGGGGACTGAGGCTGGAGCATTCTGTTCCTGAGGGGCTGCACCCTCTGGAAAGGACACATGGAAAGGACCCACACTGGAGCAGTTCATGAAGAACTGTAGCCCGTGGGGAGGACAGACATTGGAAAAGTTCTCTACCGTGGGAAGGACCCCACACTGGAACAGGAGCAGAGTGTGAGGAGAGGTGGCACAGTGATCAACTGACTCCCAACACCCATTCCCCATTCCCTGTGCCACTGGAGGGGAGGAGGTAAAGAATTTGGGAGTGAAGTTGGGCCTGAGAAAAAGGGAAGGGTGGGGGGAAGTTGTTTTTAAGATTTGGTTTTATTTCTCATTTAACTCTGATTTAACTGGTAATTAAATTAATTTTTCCTGAATCAAGTCTGTTTTGACTGTGGCAGTGATTAGTGAGTGATCTCCCTGTCCTTATCTCAACCCACAAGCCTTTCATCATAATTTTCCTCCTTTGTCCATTTGAGGAGGAGGAGTGATAGAGTGGCTTAGTAGGCACCTAACACCAGCCAAGGTCAACCCACCACTTGGTTGAAACAGGAAAACAAGCATGAACTATTTTCAACAATTAAAAAAAATTGTTACAAATTTAATTATATTAAACATATGTGTTTGGGGTTTGTTTTAAGTTTTTAAATCATATCTGGGTAAATTTTAAAATTGAAAACGCTTTCAAAAATGTTTTTTAAATGTGGATGCAATTTCCTTCTCTCATTTTCCAGGTGAAACTATATGAAGAATTCAAGTATAGAGAATCCTAAGTATACAATTGTTTGTGTCAATATTATTTCTATAATGCCGTTAATAAATGACAAAAAAAATCCACCACATAGCTGAGGATGTGCAAAAAGATAATAAATTATGGACTTGGTTTGGGTTTTTTAACTTCTATGTTTATTTCAATAATCTAGACTATATTAGTGATACAAAAACAAACAAGAAGTAAACAGAAGTGCCAAAGAACTGGCAAAAGACAGTCTGACACTGTCATTTGATATTTCTGAAAACTAATTTCTGTTTATGGCAACTTAACAAAATTCAGTGAACTGCACAGAGGAAAGGACTATCCTATTTTAAATATTACATTATGTATGCTGGCAGAAATTCACTATATTTTCACAATTTAATTCTGGCAAACAAACTACAAGAAATCTCATGGTTTGCATGTGATTATTTAAGTAGTTAAGTATTAGTTATTTTATATTGCTGTAAAAAAGTTAGAATGATTGAAAAGCCAGAAACATTGAGGTGGGAACAAAAATGGAAAATATGTTTGAGACACAATTTGAACCAGAGTAAATCTTTACATAACTGAAGACTAAATGAACCTTAGTGTTTTGTTTTGCAGGCAAAAAATTGATTTAGCTAGTTCCTATGAAAACTGGTTTATAATATCTACACACATATCAAGGTACTGAAGCCCTCCAGTTTTATTTTACGCACTAGAAGAAAGAGTTCTAAACATACTTTAGTATGTTGAATGATCTGAATTAATTCCAAGGACACAGCATATTTATTTTCATCTTACTGGAAAGGATAAACTTATTTAGGTAAACATCTCATTGACAAAAGTGTCCTAGAATAATATATAACAAGACACATCTTATTAACATAAGGTGCTCCACCATTTGGTGCTCAAAGATCATTCAGAGCATTCTCATTTAGAGGTTGATTATATTCAGGCTAGATATTGTGAACTGTGGTTTTCTATACTTATTTAGTCTGCTTTGCATAATTAATCATCTCAAGCTAAAATTATTCAGGTCTCAGGTCAGCCACAGATGACAGTATTTTCTTTATTTACAGCATGAAAAAGTCAGGTGACAACAGTGTCTCCTGAGATATTTGAGGGCAATTTATCCCTTCATGTCAATAGGAATTGTAAACATGCTCTCAAGGTCAGAAATATTTTCTGACACAAGTGTATGGTGCTGAACACAGGCCTCCACGTGCATTTTACTTTATCGTATGAGGTAAACAGTCTAATTCCCCCTTACTAAATGCTCACAGTGGCAGCCTTAGTGCAATTATAAACCAGAAGAGAGGCAGAAAGTAATGAAAAGTAGTTTGACCTGTTGTGAAGAGCTAAATGCTTTCCAGGCTCTTCAGCTTTTGTTTTAAACCTTATTCCAGCATCCAGACTGAAATATGTGCCACAGGATGCCAGAGCAGGTCAGTTCCCTAGTTGAGGGGAAGGAATTATTTCTTCACAGTCTGTACTATACTTAGTCCATAGAGGTGTTCACCCCCAAAAAAACAGACACCATATACTACTAATATTAATATGCATATGTGGCACTAGATATATTTATCTGCCTCTATGACTATTTAAAGACCTGGTCACTCTCTTCCTCTCTCTCATAAACCAGTAAGCATATCGGTTGAGGGTAAAGTTCATAATGTACATCAAGCTAGAGTCAATTTCTATGTGTTAGGGACCAAATCTGTTAATATTTATACCACGAAAGTCCTAAGATTATGTAAACCTCAAATCTTTTTCTTGAGAAGTTTTTATTGAATTCTTTCTAGAACATTAACCCTAACCCAAAAACCCAACACTAACAATAACTGTTAATAACCCTAATCCCAAACCTAACCCTAAACATAACCCTATACCCTAATCTCTAACCCAAACCTTAAACCTAACGCTAGTGCTAACACTAACCTGAATTCCTAACCCAAACCATGACCCTAAACCCTAACCTCTAACCTTAAATCTAGTCCTAACCCTAGCCCTAAACTAGTGACCTTAAAGCAGTATCATACCTACAAGAGATGACTGCACAGTGATTACTCTGTTCCCTAATGCAGACTGCAGTGGGGTGTGATGTGCTCTGTCAGGTACTAAATGTTAATACCTCATCATGCCTGTTGCAGTTGCTGGCAAGTGGGAGCTGAATTACCCATCAGGTGGAAAAATGCAGGAATGGGCTGAGTATCAGTAATTTTCCTTCAGTTTCCTTCTTCTCTTAGGGATTTGCTATCTCATATCAGTGTATTTCTCTATCTTAGAGGGTGTCACCTGCTTACTTTAGGCTGTTACTAACAGTCACTGATGTTTACCGAGAATAAATCCATTTGCAACTTCCCTGTGCTGAACACCCTGATTCCAAAGTCATTTAAGGCTATTTTAATTTGAATTTGCTCTGCTGTCCACTTCAAATTTCTCATTTCTTCACTTCTCATTTACTTTGACCAGTAATTACTTCCCAGTCTTACTATAATTCTCTTGTCAAAAGATTGCTCAGACACAAAGATTAATTAATTGTTAGCAGGAAAAGAGAAGATAGCAACATCCTGACTGTTGATGGCAGTGTACTGATGTCTGCTAGCTGATGCTTGCAACCAGTTGGTGCCAATTGCTGTAAAGGGCCTCAGACAAGAATGCATCCAAGGACATAATTTCTGCAGCTGTGATGGGTACATACCAGGGAGGGCAAATAAACCAGCAGACACCTGTGGAAGCCAAAGCTGAGAAAGGTGAGAAACTTTACAAACAGGGTGATGCGCCAAGACAAGACCTTATATGAAAAAAGACCCAGAGTTCATGGAAAGGACAGTAAGAAACACCTCTCCAACAACCACTAGGGACTACCACAGACCACTGAAAACCCCCATGGAAGCCCCCCAGAGACCCTTCCCCAAGTTTTATTATGCTTGCGCAATGCATTAACATAGATTCTCTGGAAATAGGTGTGTACTTCTTGGAAATTACAATTAATATTAATTTCTTTTATTGTATATAGTAAGTGTGCCTTGGTCTTTTGGCATGCATGTTAGGTGGAATGATCCCCTGTGCATTCAGCGTTGCAATAAAGAATGCCTGCCTTCTAAAACTTCAAACTAAGTCTTAGAATGTTCTTTTGAGACTTTATGGTAACAGTACAAGACAATGAAAAATAATACACCCTTCATCTCCCATGCCAGCTGGGCTTCAAATGTCAGCTTTATGAACTGACGATGTGGCCTTATTTGAAGCAGGAAAACATCTACTGCTCTCACTGACACATCCATAACAAGACATCAATGCTCTTGATGTGGCACAGAACTGGGGAGGGTAGGGAGTGAGTACTTTTCCCCCGAAATTATTGTAAATAAGGCATTCAGTGACTATTGAAATTCTGTCAGATAAGCGAAGAATAACTGAGAAAATTATTTTCTTCCATAAATGTTAGTAGATTACTTAACTTTGCATAAATCAGTCAAGTCTGTTTTGTCCTCTACTACAAATCCACTATGGTTGCTTGGGCTACTATTTTAGATCTAAAGAAATGTTTTTTTTTCTTGAAAGTGTTCCCTTTCACCTCGGCTGGTTTTACAAAATGTATTCCTATAACACTTCTCTTATTTTTTTTCTTCATGAAAGGAATGTTGGCTTACAAAAAATTCTCAGTAAAGCTCTTCAAAAGCTCTATGGGGGACAGGATGAGATCTTGAGGGACATGAAGCTGTTGAAAGAAAGCAAAAAGATTGATGTACAAAGCCTGCAGCATGGAAATAGACTTAGTCTGATCTCAGAGACACTGATGTGTAGAATAAGATCCCAGTTTCATGAACAGTAAGCTGAGAAAAACAGGATTTGGTTATTGCCCTGTACACCAAAAGAGTAGAAAGAAAAAGGCAGACTTTAGACTCCAAAACTTTTCTCAGCTGGAGGGAAATCCAGAAAAAACAATTGGCATTTTTCACTAAACAGACAGAAGTCATAACAGAATACTCAGCAAATTGTTAAAATGTCAAAACTACAAATGCATCTACTTGGTTTCATTATTATAGGCAAAAAGATCTGGGGCATGAAAGACAATTTATGGTACATGAGCGGCTTGTGACAAGTAGCAGGAGTTAGTCAGAGGATTTTGCTGAAACCAGAGTTACTTTAAAATAGATGACCTGAGAGAATCTGGAGAAAACAGGGAAATTAAGATCTACTGTCTTAAGGAGACATTTTGCAAAGTTGCATTTGGCAAAAATGCTGATAAATATAAAAATTTATGCATTGTGTCCACTACATTCGACTGCATTAACATTTTTGAAATTAGTTGTTAGAGAATCTGCTGACAGGGAGCACTGTAAGGACATGACAAAGCAAAATGAAATATACTTCTAATGTCAGAGAGGAAAATGAAAACATGCAGAACTGACAAAAAACAAGCTCTACACTAACAATAAAATATGCTGTCATTCAGTACATGTTCAGTGGGGATTACACAAATAGGTCCAGTTTTTGACTTGTGTTGATTTCAAATGAAGATTGGGTGCCCAAAGTAGTTTTGTATTCTGGCCTGTGTGTTTAATGATGGCAACAACAGAATGAATATACAGAGAGTACAGCACACAGTAAATCTGAAGACTGACCTTTATTTTAGGAACTCAGTATATAACATTTCATAGTTTAGTGTAATAAACATTACTTGTAGATAAGAGGAACCCTAGAACTGTAATGTTTGATGCTGTAAACCACGACAGAGAGCATTAGTGATAAAAATCTCTGACCATTGCAAGAGTTTCCTTTTCTCTTTATTAAATCAACATGTTTATACACTTTTTAGACAAATATATTTATTTTGTTGAGCCGTTCATTTTATAATTCAAGCTGCTGAATAATGCATTTTTGAGTAGCCAGCTTGTAATGTTTACTTTGTGTGAAATATATTTTTCGTGTCAATAAACTTGTCCTTTACAAAATTTATTTTCATTCAACATGAAACAGTTTGCTATTATCAAAATATATATTGTTTACCACATGTAAAACTCTCTTAAAAAATATAAATTGTTTTAAATTTGTTTCACAACAGAAGCCTGAAGAGAAAAAAGATATTTTTGACACCTTTAAAATCCATTTTCCAACTGTTCAGTGAATTTAAAATCTCATTATTTCAATCCCTCCAAAATACTGTTTCTCAGCACTTTCATTTTGAAAACTCTTCTCCACCAGAGACTATAATGCTTACTTGTTTAAGAAACACTTCCTTAGCATAAAGCAAGTGAAAATCTCTTAAGCTGTCATTCTACATTTTTAAAAATTGTACCAATTAATTCAGAGACCACTGAAATGATCGGTGTACCTAGTCACAAGCATAAAATGAACTACAATTTTTGCTACATAATCCTTACCTTCTCTTTTTTGTATTCTGTTTCCACTAACTTTTATTTTTATATTTCTTAGTGCCATTAAGTGTATTTTTAGTAGCGTCTGCCTCATGTGCCTAGGTTTCTTTTCAGCAAGTCATGGAATGGACTATTCTTCCATCTACGGAAGAGCTTCCAGCTTTCTTCCTATGTTTTGTACAGTTACCAGCAGTTTAGAGGCTTTGATGGTTGATGTTTTACGCATTGTATATTAGCCATACCTTTTATCTCCTGTAACATTTTGGTACCTCCTGCTTTCATAAGTATCTCTTGTTTTTCATATGCATTTGCAAATTGCATATGCTACTTCTAAAGTCAGAAAACATCATATTAAATTAAACAGTTTCCAAAATCACAAGTTCACATTTAGTAGTCTTTTTCTGGTGAAGGCCTAACAAAAAAATGATAGTAAATGCCACTTGGTGGAGTCTGTGACCTTTTTGCTGGGACCTTTTTACTGTCTGTTTTGATGATGTTCAAATCATGCACCCTGGTTGCCATGTAGAAAACAGATTATGCATGCATGGTATGAGATAATACGTATGCAGAAAAGATACAGTGATGGGCTCTATGTTAGCTCTTGTCACTCAGAAAAGATACTTGAGACTCACCATAGAGAGTTCTGTGAAAAGATCCGCACAATGTATATATCACTGGTCAAAAAGACTAATAAAATTAGGAATTGTCAGGGCAAATACAGAAGAAAATACATTATCTGTTATTATGTTAGTGTGTTAGTTATTATGTTAGTGTGAAGTCTGTGATACACTAGAAAAGTAATTAGAATAATCAGAGATAAGGAGTAATTTTCACAGAAAAAGAGGCTAAATAAAGTGTAACTCTTCAGCTTGGAAAACAGATGGTTGAGGTATGGTGTAAGCACTGGGGATCTGTAAAGTCATAAAGTGAGGGAGAGAAGAATCACTTTCACTGTTTCATACAACATAGACAAGCTAATGAAGTTACAAGGAATTAGCAGTGTGCTGGTTTCCTTTGATGTCATTCAAATTGACCTGCTAGGCTCATTGTGTCTGAAGATAACAGTTTTAAACAACATCAAATACGTTTTCCAATTGTGGCTGCAAACAACTTGTGCATGAGTTGTTGTACGGACAAAATCGTGACAAGGTTTCCAAGTACAGTTATACAGATTCAAGACAACTACTGTGTGGAGCAGTGATTAGTAAACATGAGACCCAACAGCAACCTGTCATTTAAAAAGTCCGTATGTCACTGAAAGCTGGAAACTGATAGGTTACAGTAAATGTTCTTTCCCTGCCTTCCCAAGAATGTTCTGCAAGCGGTTAGCAAAGATAACCTTCTGAAGTAGAGTCACCTTCAGCTTCATCCAGGCTGGTAATTCTCATGACAATCAATACTTTCCTGACAAATAATGTCCAGCAGTAAGTCATTAAGCCAATCATTGCAGATTGTTATAGATATACTGTAGAAAAGAGAAAAAAACTCGACAATATCTCACTCATGCTAATCCTAGTATGTCAGTTAACAACTCTTTGGATTGTATTTTTTTCAGAATGAGCACAAAATAGATGGAATATTTCATGGTTTTTTTCATGATTATATAAGGACCAAAAGCAACAGCAAAAAAAAAAGAAAAAAGCACTTGCTTAAAGGAGGAATATACTAAAAACTCACTCAGTGCACTGAAGTAATCTGTACACTACCATACTAGCGAGTTAAGTATTTCTAGTTCTATTGTAGAAATATATGTTTCATTGTTCTCATTGATGAGATTGACTTTTTTCCTATTCCTCAGATTTCTGTCCTGAAACGACAAAACTGAGCATTTGCATGATCAGTCTCTACTTAACACAGAGCAGAAAACAACTTTCATATTTTTGTATCAAGTCTGTGTCTTTTGTTTGTGCTGTAGTCATTACTTTAAAAAGAAGGAGAAATTTTGGCTAATTACATGCCTCAAACTATTATGTTGCTAAATCCATTTTAATTATTTCAGTTGTGCTGAAACCTGTGTGTCACTTCACATCATAAGTTTTGCAAAGCACTTTGTCACTGATCTGTGAAAATGATTGTGGCTGTCAGTTTGCTACCCAGATTCAGCAGCATATACAGTGGCTGCACACAGCAAAGCTTGCTTCTAATTTATTTTTGTGAAGATTTGGGTTATGTACACTGTCTAACTTTTTAGTCTCTGTATTGCATGTCATACAGTTTTGTCAAAACCACGACAATTTTAATTGCAGATACCAGTATACAGCATACAAAGCTACAAGCTATTTTCTCCTCTACTGCATACATACATTGCATCAGGGATCTGAAGAATGTCTTTTCTAGAAAAATTGTTTCCAAAAATCTGAAAAGCATATTCAGCCCCACATATGACTATGGCTAGCATAGTATTCAATAGCCATGAATGTAGAGTCTGTCCATCTCTACACATTAGTAACTACAAACAGGGAAATGTGGGGATGTCGCATTTCATCTCTATATCCTTTTTAAAGTGCTATATCAGAGAAGCAGGACTTCAGGCAGATGTGACCTAGACACTACTCATTTCTTTCCCTGAAGACTCTTTTGCATTTTTATCTGATGGAAACTGAGTGACAAAAAATTTCCCAGTCTTTCCCAGTCTGTTTTCTCATGACGAGGAAAGCGTTGTTTGCACTGCTTTCCTTCAGTGCAACTGCAGCCATGGAGTAGCTCTAGAGCTATGATGCAGTTGACAGCTGAGGGAATTTCTCTGTGCAAAATCTGTCTAGTAGGAGTTGGACAGAAAGAAGGATGTTGCCTTCCATGTTAGTGTAGAATTGGTAAAAATAAAAATTGCTAAAGAATAGCTGAAATTAAAAAAAAAACAAACAACAAACAAACAAAAAAACAACAACAAAACAAAACCACATAACTTTATATACAGAAGTGTTTGGCTGTAGTTTCCCTTCCTTTATACAAACCAGATACTATGGCTTCCTAGGTCCACATCTGCAGAATTTTGGGGTACTTAATGTAATATCAATGAACTTGCATGAGATAGTGACCTGCTAGATATTGTAACGTAGCAGTCCAGAACTCCAGAGATGCAAAAGTCCCCCATACAAATATTGTCTCTCTCTCTATATATAGACGCAGACATGTACACGCACACATACATAGGCACAGATACACACACACACAGAGTTAATGAAAATCAGAACAAAAGAAACAGCTCCAAAACTCTAGATAAAGTCCAATAGTTAGTCCACTGTAACTTCAAAATTATTTCAGAAAATTGCATCCATTTTGCCAGCGGCTGTCTCTGTCTTTCATGAGAACAATAAACCCTTTGCAGGGGTCCTTTGCAGGCATTCTTTGTTCATATACTGAACTCTGATCTAAAACTTGTGAAACTGTACTTAACACAGTGGGTATTTCACATGTTCCAAGCACATTGTTATGCTGTTGTCACTGCACAAGTACATGGCTTCTGGCTCCGTACTGTCTCCTGCAGGACTGGTTCATAACACAGCACGATGAGCACAGATATTCATTTGCAAAACAAAATACAGGCACACAGTCAGATAACTTTGTACTTAGTCTTAACCATAATGTTTTCAGGTGATCTTTAGAAGTCTAAATTCCTTTTTTTGAGGGGGCATGAGGCTCTTACGCACTTAAGAAATATCCCAGATGATGTTTTAGTCACTCAAGGTAAGAACTGAAAAAAACAACAGCTTCTTAGCTCCTGGTTTTTTTTTTTCAGGTTTGTAGAACTGAATGGAATACTTGTCAAAATTTGACCTTAAGTCAAACTGAACATTTTCTCTTCGTGTATTACCATCTTCCACTCATTTAATGAATATATTACAAGTCTGTAGGAATCTATATGCATTCTATATCAGATGTTCATGATGGTTGTGTTTTGTTACAATGTAGAATAAATTAGAACACAGGTTAACATTCCATAGTTAATCTTTGCAAAACCAAATCAAAAGCAAAAAACAATCAAACAAAACAAACAAACAACCCCTCAGAACATGCTTATTTGTATATTCCAAAAAGAAATAAAATTTTTAAGATAAGTTTTCATTAAGACAGCAGGTGTAAATCCCAATTGATTCTCTGCAGGTGCCTCTGTTTTATCTGATTAGCATTTCTTTTAAACCTAAGGTGTGTAAGCTACATGTTTTCTTCAATTTTAAGACTGAGTTTGAACAGTGGTTTAGCCTGAATAACAAGAGGTTATCATAATTACTTGTATGTCTGAACCATCTAACTTAAGTGCAGTAGGAGTATCCAGAACAACACTTCATATGTTTAAATTTCCCAGTTGTGTACTAATCATTATAAACTCCTGGAGACAATGCCAAGGAAATAAAATATTAATTCACTTCATTGCTATATGTAAATGTACAAGCATTTTTTGAGATATGGTTGAGAATTTAATGTATAGTAGCTTTTGATAATTTAAATACTTTGATATATTTATAGTCTCTGCATTTCCTTTTTCATTTCCCACTTAAAAACCCATGTTTTTTATCTGCTTTTACATTACACCGAAAATGGTCTTCACTGATGAGGACTCTGAATGGATTATTGATTCACTTAGACAGAGTAGGGAATTCATCTTTCAGCTCACTGTAGCTTTTCTGTGATTGACACTAATTTTTAAAAGAACTGAAGGACCACTTTAAGTCTTCCCATCAGAGAAATTAAGCTAAAATTCCTAAAACAATTGTAATTATTTTTCCACCTCTGTTAAATTTTTGTAAAGGAGTTTGCAACTGCCATAATAAGCATTTAACAAACAGCTTGGCATTGTATTTAATGACTGACTTTATTAACTCCCTCTGCTTGGATTCATTGCCAGTTGGGACTACCTATATACTGCTAAAGTAAACAAAGCCAGTGCATGGCATGGCAGGGACTTAGGCACTTCCCCAAGTCAGTTGGATTTTTAACATGGTTCCTAGCATATCAGTCCATACCAGTGAGCTCTCACTCAGGAATAACTCAGGAACTGGTAAGGATTAAGAAATGTTCCTGACATTCAATTTGGATGTGCTCACCCTGTTTTGGAAGGTTTATCTATGCAAGCCATGGTTTGCCAGCTGGACTCAAAGACAGAAAATTGTCCATTGCACATTTTAGTTGCTAGTATTTTCATAAACAACCAAATCAGAAATAGCTCAATGAATCCTCATCATTACTGTGTCTTTTTGTATGAGATCTACAAATGACTGCTTTCTAGTTCAAACATTTTAAGACATACACCCAGCTTGGTACATGACACAGGTAATTCATGGGTTCTTCACAGGACTGTAGCCAGGAAGGGCTTTTTTCTCTATAAGTTTTATGCACAGGAAGATAATGATTAGAGCCAGACAGCATCTCTTATGTACAGATAAGGTAAATGGGAGGCAGCTGAAGAGTGCTTGGTCTTACACATAGTGTGTTAGTGGTGCAGTGCAGACTTGATTTAGAGATACTGGAATGTCCACCAGTGCAGACAGGGTATGGTCTCACTGGAGATCTTTTTGAACAGCCTGAAAGAAAGAGATAAAAATGGCCATCAAGTGCAATAACTCTCATTGTCATTACTACAGTTTCTCAAAAAATATTTTGAAAACTCCAAGTTTACAACACAAATAGGTATGTTAAAATTAGGTAATCCATTCAGTGTTTCATAGCAGAGCCTGTTTTCACAGCCTGAATCTGTACATGTGCATTGTAGGGAGTGGCGTTCGGAAGATCTCGCGATGTACGGAAGAAATAGCTGTAGCCCTCCCTTGTTACGAGATAAGGTGATGGAATGTCAAGGGCACACCCACGAAGGAGGTACTTGGTGAGCGTATATATGCAAGATACACAGTTTAATAAACGGTCATTTTTGCATCCACCATATTGGCGTTTGTGCTGATGTCCCCGCGAAGGTTTTAACCTCCTGTAGCTTTAGTCTCTGCGATCTGCATACCACTGATATGTGGGAAGCAGGTTTAAGAACGCAGGCTTACTGCAACAGTGCATGAGTAATTGCAGTGGAGGTAATTGTGAACACATTTTGACTGGGAGTATGAGATATTTTTTATCTTGATTTAGAAAAAATAGCAATCTAAAAACCTTTCCTTCACTATATTCTAATTTGATAAAACAAAGATAGTTTTAAAAGAAGCATTTATAATTTAAAATATCAACAATTATGACTATATATTGCTAGCATATATTTCATCTCAAACTGGCATTTCTATTTATGGAATGTTTTGATTAAATTTAAAGATTATTTTTTTTTTTCTGATCAGAGGATCAGGATGTCCACAAGGGAGATAATCCATGATGAGTTTCTACAACTACATTTAATAGACAGTAGAGCAGTGTATAAGGAATAATAACTTATGTTAGATCCTGCAAACTAATGGGTGAAGTTCATCCCTGACATAATGCCACGGAAGTCAGTGGCATTACACCGAGGTTAGATATAGCCTTTAATGTCTTAGTTTCAGTAATTTTTCAACCCACTCTGAATCAATTCTTGGTTATGATTATTCACTGAGATTGCACTAATTAAGGTTGACAGAAAGCCATATGTGTAGTGGAGTGGATCAACTTAATGAATGCATTGTGAAAATGATTATGAAGAGCCATGTAATCAGACAGACTTTACAAAGTTGCCTGGATTGGGGTAATATGCTACCATAAAGAGACAAGAATGCCAGAGAATAGTTTAGCAGCATGGTCTATTAGCCTCAGTAGGCAGAGAGAAGGCAGAGATTCCCAAGGGTGACTATTAGCTGTGGCTTCTCAGATCTGTCACCAGATATCAAGACTGTGCTACTTGTTGCTGGGCCTTGGAGCTGGGAATGACTGGGGTTTTGGGGCTGCATTGACAGAAACTGGGTACTGTGTAAAAGTCCTTTGTTTCAGAGTGACATGGTATCTGTGACCTTCCTGCTACAGCAGTCTGGAAGGGAGGGGCTGGCTGCTTTCATCAAGTGCAAGTCCCCCTCTTCTTAGGTACTTGGTTTAACAGACGCTTTCTAAAATATGATTATGATAACTCTTTCTCACAGTTACAATATTTTGGGAAGCACAGATTTTATAGGAACAGTATCATTAGAATAACCTCTGATATAAACTCTGAATTTGTCAGCTGGAGCTGGTATTCTTTCTATAGCTGAATGTCTACTTTCTCAAGATAGATGTTAGTTGTAAACTGGTGTGCAGAAAATTTCAATCCAGGAAGCAGGATGTTGGAGGGAGCTTTACACAGTAACATCTTCATTAATTTGGTAATTCAGGCACTAAGAGAGGTAATGATACAGTGCAACAAGCTTTGACTAACAGCAGAGTTCTTTTAGACACATTGACCTATGCCAAATCTCAGTCAAGTGCATTTTTCTTGCTATTATAATTCATGTGCCTAACCTACATATACTACAGTCACTGTCAGGTTTTGGTTCCAAAGCATAAACATGCAACTCACTTTAAGTAACAAATGTTCAAATACAGTTACCATTTTTTTTCCCCAAAACTTCATAACCCAAATAACATAGAGGAAGAATCACTTTAAATGTTAAATTTATTCCAGAACAGAAAACAAATCTTAATATTTTTAAGTTACCTTTCCAGTATCAAATTTTCTAACTGGCAGTCTGCTTGTACTGAACTTTTCACATAAATCAGCAAAATGGAGTACGCACATGCACAAACAATAATGAGAATGACATTACTTAAATCGCAACTTTGATGGAAAATGGTTCCACCCATTTGTATGGCAGAATATCTACAGATATTATGGCACCATAGCAATTCAAATTCAAAGTTGCCAATGACAGTCAACATCACCTGCATTTGACTTGAAACAAATCCCTAGAATTAACAACCAGACAATAGCTGTCCAAATTACTGTATGCAAATAAATGCATGATTCCAAATCCATGTAGCCCTCAGGATCATGAACACACATAAGAAGCCATTATTCTCACCTATTATATTACATGGGGAAGTGATAGTCCTACTCCATTCATCACTAAAGGAACTTCTAGTTGTTTCTCAAGATGGTACTAACCATGATGCTTGAAATGACATGTGAAATTGATCTTAATCACTCGCAAAAAATCTCAGCTAGTATCAACCTTAAGTTATATGATTCTTATTTTCTTTTGGTTATCTGAAATAAAAAATCACTTGAAGCACGCTTTTTTTGTTTTATAATACTATTGTTAAATATTTTACAATAAATACAAAATTTTGGTTTGAAAGAAATGGTGTTTACAAATTTGGGTAAAGGTTGTTGTGCTATGAATGAAATGTTTGTCTAAAAACCAGAGACATCTTAAATATTTTTTCAATTACCTACAACATTAATCCAGATTAGTAAATGTAAAGCCAGCAATTTAATCATGTTCTACCCTTGTTAACAAGGTCTTATTTAATGTTGACTTTATGGATGTAATTTGAAAGGAAGATTTTCATTAACATTTAGGCTTAATGAACTCATAAAAAATGCATTAAGTTTTGATAAATATTCAAATTTTTCTAAACAACTTATTCTTTTGATTACTGTCTATCTGAATATAAAAAGCATAGAAAGGAAGCTGGGGGAAACTAGAGAGCAATAATTGTAATTTATTATCCTTACACAACATATTTCATTTCCTAGCTACTTAAAAAATCTTTTCAAGCAGCTATGTCTTAAATAAATAGGGTTTTCCAAAAGTTTAATAGTCTTGGCAAAATAATACGTATCACTCCTTTATAAGAATGCTATTAGAATTGAAAAGTGATTATACAGTCAGGAAATTCTAGAATAAAAATTACCTGAAGAACTCAGAAGCAAGTCCCCTGTGCATTTTCATTATGTCACAGTTACCTGAAGAAGTATTATTTTGCTCACAGGATGCATTTCTTCTCTGGTGCACAGGGAGGTTGTTCAGGAGGGGTATTGCTTTGTTCTTGCTAGTGAGTGAATGATGTTTTTTCTCACATCATAGTGTTATCCGAAGACAGAGTTCTTTCTTTTCTCATAAATTTATTAGTGGCATTCATCATCCTTGTGACCTTATAATTTCATGAATTTATAAGGTTCTATAGCTTCATTTCATAAATAAAGATCAGATATGCAGATTATACACAGTCTGTCCTGTTCTGAGTGCCTGAAAGATGTCATGTGAAGATATTTATTTCAGGATTTTGCATGTTGCACTTTCTGCCTCCTCCCTCCAAGAATTTTCCAATTTATATGTAAAGATGGAGGTGTGAATGTACTGTATTTTTGCAGGTACCAGGGAGTGTGTCCCGGTTTAGCCAGGATAGGGTTAAGTTTCCCTAGCAATGGGGGGAAGTTCTAGCCGGGTTATTCATATACCATGCTGATGTCACATCCGGGCACTTTAGCATGGGAAGAATCGCTGAGCGCAGCCGGTCCTCTCACTGCTGTATCAGTACATACCTTGCTCTGTTCATTGTTATTACTGTTATTATTATTGTTATTGTTGTTGTTTGTTTTGTTGCTGTTGCACTGTTGTATTAAACCTCTCTTTATCTCAGCCCCATGGCTTTGTATTTCACTCCCTTTGTGGGGGAGGGGCAGCGGCCACGTGGTCTCAGACCCTGGCAGGGATTAAACCACCACAGAGTGGTATAACATGTTCCCAGGAAATGAGCAGCACTGTACTAGTGAACACGTGTGACATACTTGATTTAAGTGATATTCCCATCTCAGGAACTGAACTAAGGATCTAAGGGCAATCTGTTGGCAAAACATCCACTAGTTCTCATCAAGATAAGCTCCTTTCTTTCCTTGCAATCCCTTCTTCATGCATATTTCACATTCTACAACAACTGAAGTAGGACTGTAACAGGAACAGCCTCCTCAATGACATAACTTGGTTGTTCCCTGTGGTGGGTTAGTCCCTGCCATGGACCCCGCGGCTGCTGCCCCTCCCCCACAAAGGGAGTGAAATAGAAAGCCCCAGGGCTGAGATAAGGAGAGGTTTAATACAACAGTGCAACAGCAACACAACAAACAACAACAATAACAATAACAGTAATAACAATGAACAGAGCAAGGTATCTACCGGTACAGCAGCGAGAGCAGAGAAATTGCATAACACACGCGATAACCGACTGTCCCGTGCTGCCAAGTTTCGGCGCCAGGACGTGACCTCAGCATGGTATATGAATAACCCGGCAAGAGCTTCCCCCCCCACTGCTGGGGAAACTTAACCCTATCCTAGCTGAACCAGGACACAATCCACCCCTTTATTCTATGCCATCTGCGTCATGTCCAGCTGCCACTTAGCAATTAGCAATAACAAAGAAAAATTAATGAAAACACAGCATAATTCACGGTGTGTTTTTACCCACAATCAAGTCCCATTGTGGTACGCATCGGACCTCTCCATCCTTCTGCATCACCCACCAGGTGCACCCAGGTCCTTGAGCAAAAGCAATCCCGTGGATGAGTTTGCCTTTGCCCGGCGCAGGACTAACCCAGACCATTTTTCCCAGCACATCCCTCATGCGCACCACAGGGACTTTATCCCCATCTACAACACGTGGAAGTTTTGACTGAGCCGGGCCAGCTTGATTGGCAAATCCTCTTGTGTTCATTAACCAAGTGGCCTTTGTCAGATATGTGTCCCAATGTTTGAAGCTTCCACCCCCCATTGCTCTCAGTGTAGTTTTTAATAGTCCACTGTAGTGCTCGATTTTCCCAGAGGCTGGTGCGTGGTAGGAGATGTGGTAGACCCACTCGATGTCGTGTTCTTCTGCCCAGGCACCTATGAGGTTATTTCGGAAGTGAGTCCCATTGTCTGACTCAATCCTCTCTGAGGTGCCGTGTCGCCACAGGACTTGGTTTTAAAGGCCCAGGATGGTGTTCCGGGCGGTGGCGTGGGACACTGGATAAGTTTCGAGCCATCCAGTGGTTGCTTCCACCATTGTGAGCACGTGGCGCTTGCCTTGGCGGGTCTGTGGCAGTGTGATGTAGTCGATCTGCCAGGCCTCTCCATATTTATATTTCAGCCATCGATCTTCATTCCGCTGGGGCTTCACCCGTTTGGCTTGTTTGATTGCAGCACACGTCTCATATCTGTGGATGATCTCTGCGATGGTGTCAATGGTGAGGTCCACCCCTCGATCTCAAGCCCACCTGTATGTTGCATCTCTGCCTTGGTGGCCCGAGGTCTCATGGGCCCACCAGGCTATGAACAGTTCACCTTTACGCTACCAGTCCAAGCCCACCTGAGCCACTTCGATCTTAGCAGCCTGGTCCGCCTGCTGGTTATGTTGATGTTCATCAGTGGCCCGACTCTTGGGTATATGGGCATCCACATGGCGCACCTTCACAACAAGGTTCTCCACCCGGGCTGCAATATCCTGCCATACTTCAGCGGCCCAGATGGGTTTACCCTTGCGTTGCCAGTTGTTCTGTTTCCATTGCTGCAACCACATCCACAGGGCACTTGCCACCACCCACGAGTCAGTGTAGAGATAGAGCCTTGGCCACTTTTCTCGCTCAGCAGTCTCCAAGGCCAATTGGATGGCTTTCACCTCTGTGAACTGGCTCTATTCACCTTGTCCCTCAACAGCTGAGTGGTTCGTCGTGTGGGATACCACACCGCAGACTTCATCGTCAATGTTTTCCCACAATGCGACAAGACCCATCAGTGAACAGGGCATATAGCTTCTCCTCCTCTGCCAGCTCGTTATATGGTGGGGCCTCCTCAGCACGTTTCACCTCCTGTTCTGGTGACATCCTAGAATCTTTGTTTTCTGGCCAGTTTATGATCACTTCCACTAATCCTGGGCAGTCGAGGTTCCCTATTCGACCCTGTTGTGTTATCAATGCAACCCATTTACTCCACGAGGCGTCTGTTGCATGATGTGTGGAGGAAGCATTTCCTTTGAACATCCATCCCAGCACCAGCAGTCGGGGTGCCAGGAGGAGCTGTGTCTCAGTGCCGACCACTTCTGAGGCAGCTCGAACTCCTTCGTACGCTGCCAGTATCTCCTTCTCAGTCAGTGTACAGTTAGCTTCAGAGACTTTGTATCCCTGGCTCCAAAAGCCTAGAGGTTGGCCTCGGGATTCCCCAGGTGCTCTCCGCCAAAGGCTCCAGGAAGGGCCATTCTCCCCGGCTGCGGTGTAGAGCACGTTCTTAATCTCCTGCCCTGCCCAGACTGGCCCGAGGGCTACTGCCTGGGTAATCTCCTGCTTAATTTGTTCCAAGGCTTGTTGTTGCTCTGGGCCCCATTTAAAAATCGTTCTTCTTGCGGGTTACGTGGTAGAGAGGGCTCACAATCAGGCTGTAGTTTGGGATGTGCATCCTCCAGAACCCCACAGCACCCAGGAAAGACTGAGTCTCCTTTTTAGTGGTTGGTGGGGCCATGGCTGTTATCTTGTTTATCACCTCCATTGGTATGTGGCGACTCCATCTTGCCATTTTATTCCTAGGAACTGAATCTCCCTTCCAGGCCTCTTAACTTTCTGTCGCTTGATGGCAAAACCAGCCTTCAGGAGGATTTCAGTTATCTTCCTTCCTTTCTCAAAGACTTCCTCAGCTGTGTCCCCCCATGCAATGATATCATCAATGAACTGCAGGTGTTCTGGAGCCCCACCTTTCTCCAGTGCAGTATGGACCAGTCTATGGCAAATGGTGGAGCTGTGTTTCCACCCCTGGGGCAATCGATTCCAGGTGTACTGGATATCCCTCCAAGTGAATGCAAACTGTGGCCTGCACTCTGGTGCTATTGGAATGAAGAAGAACGCATTAGCAATGTCAATCATGGCGTACCACTTGGCTGCCTTTGACTCCAGCTCATACTGGAGCTCTAGCATGTCTGGCACTGCAGCACTCATCGCTGGCGTAACTTCATTCAGGCCACGGTAGTCCACGGTTAGTCCCATTTGCCATTAGGTTTTCTCCTGGCCATATAGGGCTGTTGAAAGGTGAATGAGTCTTGCTGATCACCTTCTGGCTTTCTAGTTGATGGATCAGCTGATGGATGGGGACCAGGGAATCTCGGTTAGTACAGTACTGCCGCTGGTGCACCGTCTTGGTAGCAGTTGGCACTCGCTGCTCTTCAACCTTAAACAACCCCACCACTGAGGGGTCCTCTGAGAGGCTGGGTAAGGTGGGCAATTGTTCAACCTCCTCCAGGGCAGCTATACCAAAGGCCCACCAGTACCCTTTTGGGTCTTTAAAGTACCCTCTCCTGAGGTAGTCTATACCTAGGATGCACGGGGCATCTGGGCCAGTCACAATGGGGTGCTTATGCCAGTCCTCCCCAGTGAAGCTTACTTCAGCTTCTAGTAGCATCAGCTGTTGGGACCCCCCTGTCACTCCGGAGATGTAGGTGGGTTCAACCCCACTGTAGCTTGATGGCCTCAGGGTGCACTGTGCGCCGATGTCTACCAAGGTCTTATATTCTTGTGGGTCTGATGTGCCAGGCCATCGGATCCACACCTTCCAGTAAATCCGATTATCCTTTTCCTCCACCTGGCTGGATGCAGGGCCCCTCTAATCCAGCTCACCATCACTCACTTGTCCTAAGAGTGACTCCTGCAACAATGACTTGCTGGTCTCCTCAAGAGGGTCAAGCATAGTGTTGGCCATTCAATTCTGTCTGGGGGATTTCCAGCTGGACACTGGAGCTGCGTCTCTCTTGGAAGACTCCCCTTTCATGGTGGTCTTCCCTTTCAGCTGCTGTACTCATGCAGCTAGGGCAGAAGTGGGCTGTCCATGCCACCTCCTCATGTTTTCCCCATGGTCGCGGAGGAAGAACCACAGGGTGCCCCGTGGTGTGTACCTTCCACTGCCCTTCTCTTGGGTGGGGAAGCGCCTGCTTCTAATAGCTGAGATATTGGCCCGTGCAGGTGGAATGTAGGACATGTCCTCTTCCACTTTCTGGAGCCTCTGAGACAGTTCCTCTACAGCTGAAACCAAAGCATGTTGGGAGAAAAGGAGATTTCCCTCATATTGCCAGAGCTGGACAATCACTTCATCCACTGTTTGAGTCTGGGTGTCTCGCCACCAGGACGCTACTGCTAATGCTTTGGAATGTGCCTCTGGTCCACTTTGCAGGAACATCTGCCACATCGTCTGTGTGTAAGGGGCCTGATCTGGATGCATTGTTCACCGCTCATCATTCAGATCACCATAAACCTTTTCAAACACAGCCAATTCCCTGAGGTTCTGAATGCCTTTCTCCATGTTGGTCCACTTGCCTAACCGACATAGAGCATCATCCTTGTAGGGGTGCCTCTCCCTCACACCGAGCAGGGGTCGCCTCCAAAGGCTGAAGGTTTGAGCCTGTTTCCCTATTGCCTTGTCAATACCAGCCTGCTTGGCTAAAGATCCCAACTGCTTGGCCTCTCTCCCCTCCAATTCAAAACCAGCAGCTCCACTATCCCAGCATCAGAGCAGCCAGGTGCAAATTTGCTCGCCTGGAAGGCGGCTGAAACCCTTCTGCATATCTTGCAACTCACTGAGGGATACAGATCGGATGGTTACCTCTGACTCTTCCTCCTGTTCTCGTGATAGGTCTGGTTCATCATCACCCTGTGCACTGCGAGGGGATTTTTTGGTATATTTGGTTTTCTGAATCAGGGCAACTGATATTGGTACTGGTTGTCCCTCTGGCCTAGCTGCTGTGCTGGTGGAGGCAACTGGTACTGGCACTGCCTCTCCCCCTGGCCCAACTGCTGTACCAGTAGGTTCACTTTCAGATCCTGCAGCCCCTTCTCCCACTTGAGGGCAGTGAACAGTGTTAAAGATGACACAGTAGGCATGGGCAAGCCCCCAGCACATCGCAACGAGTTGTGTCTCCCGGGGTTTGTCAGATTGGCAACACACCTTTTCCAAATACTCCATCAGTTTATCAGGACTCTGCATTTGTTCAGAAGTGAAATCTCAAAGCATTGAGGGTGACCACTGACTCAGGCACTTGACCATCTTTTCCCACACACCTTGCCACTCACAACTATCTGCCCTCGGAGCAGGTTTTCGGGTGGTGCTATTGTTGGAGAAGTACCGCATGGCCCAAAACAAGATCTGGCAGACATTCAGAAAGCACTGTGCCACGAACACAGTGGCCAGGATGCTCCATGGATAGCTAAAACTCTCAAAACCCAAGAGGATCTCTTCCCCTGTCTCCCCCATAGAGGGGGTGAGACCCCTAACAAAAGCCCAGGCAGCAAACAGGTACCGGTTCACCCCCACAAGCAGTGATACAAGCAATTATAAGCAGTCAGCAGCCAGTATAGCAAAATAAGGCCCTTGACACATTTTGCACCGACAGCAAACATCAGCACTGGGAACACACAGTGGATATAAGGATTAATCCAGCCCCACTATGCAAGCAAATTGGCCAGCATTGCAAACATTTCTTATCAAGCAATACAAATAGGAACAGAAAAAATTACACCTAACACACCTTGTCCTTTTGTCCTTATTTCAGCCCTCTCGTGGCCCCATGTTGGGTGTCAAAAGTTGTGGCGGTTTAGTCCCTGCCGGGGTCTGAGACCACGCGGCTGCTGCCCCTCCCCCACAAAGGGAGTGAAAGAGAAAGCCACAGGCCTGAGATAAGGAGAGGTTTAATACAACAGTGCAACAGCAACACAACAAACAACAACAATAACAATAAGAATAACAGTAATAACAATGAACAGAGCAAAATATCTAACAATACAGCAGTGAGAGCAGAGAAATTGCATAACACACGCGATAACCGACTGTCCCGTGCTGCCTCTTTTTGGCACCAGGACGTGACATCAGCATGGTATATGAATAACCCAGCTAGAGCTTCCCCCCCCACTGCTGGGGAAACTTAACCCTATCCTAGCTGAACCAGGACATTCCCAATACAGATCTGTTCCATACAGTAGACAAAGCTAATAGTGTCTAGGTATTCACCTCTTTCTGTTTCTCCCTTTGAATAATTTTTGGTCCCATTCCTTTTTTTCTTCTGTTACTGTGTCCTTACCTTTAGACACTCTCAGTTTCTAGTTCATTTTAGTAACAACTCCTCAGACACTTAATTTCAGTTACCTCGTCTAGAAAATTCTTTTTTTTAATGCTCAGCTCTCCCCATGCCCTGGCATTTGCATTTGCAGTTCCACTCCCAGCACAGCAGATTCTGTTCCCTTCCTTTTCCTTCACGTCCCCCCCATATTTTGTTATCCAGCTGACCCATTCACACAACTCTTTCTTTGTTCTCATTCACTATTGACCTCTAATTGCCCTTCCTGAATCATCTCCTAACCTCAGTGTCCAGCTGCTCCTATCACTCCACTTCTTTTCCTAGTCTCTGTCAAGAAACTTTAATTTATTCTATATTGATATTGTTTTCCTTTGACAATAATTACCAATTTCCTTGTCCAGTCAGTCCAAAATTCCAGACCTCTTATCTACAGATGAAGATAAAAGATTGTATCTTTTCTCACAGTCTCTCTATAATTCTGGTCCAGTTACTATTCTGTTCACAGTTTGAAGCAGGTAGTTCTTCAAGAAAATTTTTAAATCCTATGTGGTTCCTATGAGGTATTCAAAGACATGATGAGAAAAAAAACTCCCTGATCTCAGACTCAGGCCAAATGTACACAGAAAACTTCATAATTCAGCCAAATACAAGAAGACCTTTCTGGACAGAACACAAGGCACAGCTTTCTCACACAGGCACTGCAACATTTCAGATTCTAGACTTCTAATTTTAGGCATGCAGCTCTTTAAAAGAAAAAGTCACCAGCACGTTTGAACATGATGGTAAATCAAAGTCTTTTTTCCTTACTCTTGGTCAGAGAACAAGTTGAACTCTTTTGACTGACTCAGTATAGAGACTGCTTTCCCAAGATACTAAGTTGCATACATTTCCAAATCTTAAGAAAATGTAGAAATGCCACTATGCCTTCTACAGTACTGTAATGTATTTTCAGAATTTTGTGCTGTTGGCAGAATTTACTATATCATATGTCATCAAACCCTTACTGGCCTTCCTTCTCTGATCATATTTATATTAATAACCTCTGTTTACTTGAATTTTCTGTACTCAAATTTGTATGTTGCTTCTGTCTTTCTTCTTTCTCAGTGAGAAACTACTCAAATTTTCCTCAATTTGCTCTGTGAATTTTAAGTTAAATTAATATTCAAGCATTTCTAAAGCAGAATATGTGATTGGAAAGCAATATTAATATAAAGCTGTATTTTGCAAGGGCTGGGACATTATGTGGCAAATTAATATAGTTCTCTGAGGAATAGCAAAGAAGAGAAAGTGCATTAATCCCACAGAAAAAAAATTAAGACTACCTCTAATAAGGGGACAGATGGCTAATCAGGCTATTCCTCTTTACAGACAAACATAGCATCGCTGCAAAATCTCCAGTAGCTCTAAATTCACTAAGTCAAGCTATACATCTTCACAAGGGTTAGAAGGAAATTAGACTGGAAATCCAAAACTAAAATTTTCCACAAAAATACCCCAAACAAACACAACTTTGCTTTAAAGACATCAGAGAAATATATGAAGGAAGCAACAAGACTGGATTGCCTGGTAGCCATCATGTATATGCTGCTTTACAATGACAACAAAACTTATGGAGCTATTTTTTACTTCAATGGCTATACAAGCTATTGAAATTCCAATTACAGTTAATTCTAAAACTAAAACAAATTATGAAAATATTTTCAGTTCTGATAATGTCCAAAACTTTCCTATAATAGATTCATGTAAAAAAAAAAAAAAAAAAAAAAATCCAAAATCTGTTTCATTTAGTTTGAAACATTTTACTTTAGTTTATTCTTCACATTGAAAAAAGAATTTTAAACATGTCTCAATATGTCTGTTAAGAGGTAATATGCAACTAGTTCTGCTGAAAACACTGATATTTTTCTTAAGATACATATTTATTTTCAGTGTATATTTGTTTTTCTATGCATGTTCTTCTGGCAGGAAGGCAATTTCTATTTAACTTTCACTTTGAAGTGTATCACCTAGAAAGATTACCAGGTGTCATGATACACAATTTCCAGTAAGAGACTTCTATTAATAAAAAAACATTTCATACAGAGTTGTCACTCCTGTTAACTGAGAGAAGAAGGCTGATATGAGATGCACCCAAATACATCTATTTTTTCTGTGGGAAAGTAAGTGACCTGGTACATTGGAACTGCCTTTCTGTGGGAATTATCTTTCTGAACTTCTAAATCTGGTTTACCTTTCTCTCTTTTATTGCTCTATGCTGTAAATAATATAATTTGCTGTAGAATATTAGCCACCACAAGACTTCAGCTACTTTGCAGCTACATGTTTAGATGAGTTCATGGTGGAACAGTGTCATGGGTTAACCTCAGCATGCAGCTAAGCACCACACATCTGCATGCTCAGTCCCCTTCAGTGTGAGGAGAGAGTCAGAAGCAGAAAACTGAGATTACTCATGGGTTGAGATAAAGACAGCTTTATAGGTAAAGCAAAAGCTACATGTGCAGGGAAAGCAAAATAAGGAATTCATTCACTATTTCCCACTGACAGGCAGGTGTTCTGCCATCTCCAGGAAAGCAGGGCTTCATCTTGTGTACTGGCCACTTGGGAAGATAAACACCGTAACTCTGAATGGCCCCCACTTTCTCTTTCTTTCCCACAGTGTCACATCCCAATTTCTCAAGACAATGACTCAGATTCGCCAATTCCAAGGTCAAGATTAAGGTGAAACAACACCAGGGATTCTTCAATTCACAAAACTCAATTTTTATCTGTTCACAACAGATATTGACATGAAACTGTCAGTAAGCCTTGCAACTTCTGCCACAAGCAGTAAAATTCATAACATACACCAACAAACCTTACAACATATGACAACTAGCAGTAGATCTTATAATATGCCCCGACAGGTCTTAAACATGCCCCAACAAGCCTTGCCTTATATACAGTGATACAGGGATAGAGAATGGGAGATGAAAGGAGAGAAAGAGAAAGAGAGTGAGAAAGACAAAAAAGAAAGATTTCACCAGTCCTGGTTCCAGAGTTGATCCAGTCAACCTAGGGGTCCAGTTCTGGAGGGGCACCACCTGGGGCTTTGACTCATGTCCTTTTATAACTCCTTGTTCCTCCTCCGGCTGGGCACTTGGACTCGTTAGGCTAATTAGGCAATGTGCATGGTCTATGCTTCCTGAATTCTCCTTGTTTTGATGCATGTGTTGTTTGTACTTTCAGATTCTTCTGGAAATGGATCAGTTGGCTTGGGGGTTGTTGGGGAGTTACTCCCCGCTTCCTGCAGGTATGACCATTGTCTGACCTTTCCTTTTGGCATGTGCATCATGAAAACAGCTTCTCTATTCGCTCTTTGTAGAATTGCTCAAGATAGGGAAGTTCAGCCTCCAAAATTGTGGTGCCAACTCTGCGAGACCCCCTTCTCTTGCTGCATCTCCTTGCCATTACCTGAACAGCCCCAGCATTTCCATAGAAACCATTTCCTTTACCAAAGATCTTTATTGGATGTTTGAGACATTAACTATGGTTTCATCAGACTGTCATACCCAGTTTTTATTGCTGAGTATGATGTCATATGATATGGGATATCCCTTTGGTCAGCTGGGGTCAGTTACTGTCAGCTGTATCCCCTCCCATATTCTTGCACACTTCTCAGCCTGCTTGCTGGTGGTGCAGTGTGAGAAACAGAAAATACCTTGATGCTGTGTAAGCACTGTTCAGCAATAGCTAAAACATCTGTGTATTTTCAACATTCTTCTCATGATGAATCTAAAACATAGCACCATATAAGCTCCTATAAAGAAAAATTAACTCAGCCAAAACAGCTCAGACAGCCTATAGATGGTGTTAATGTTGAGCAGAAATATGTATGTATCATAGAAACTCATGCTAAATTCTAGCTAGCATCTGGATCTTCACAGAAAAAAAAAGAGAAAGATTTCAATCTAGAATGACCAGATTTGGTTACCTGGGTCATGCTGAGGGTATTATGCAGCTGTAACATACACTGACTGTTCAAGATACAGAATAGCTGTATCTTGATCTTACATGCACATCTAAATCAGGCCCATCTGGAAAGCTGGTTTTGGCATAATACATTCTGACAGTGGTGACAGAAAAGTCCTGTTTCAGCTTAAAATGATTATGAGCCTTAGACTGTGAACAAGAGGGATGGGAAGCAGCAGGAGAGTGGGTCAAGACCTGGGACTGTTTTTAAAGATTGGAAACTCACAGTTACTTTATCAATGACTGGGATCAATTTACAACACAAATTACTGATTGAAAAAGCCCTCTGTTAATCTGACATTCCTTGTTTTCTTTAGTTTCCAAGAACTGATCTACAAGTCTAAGGTAATCAGAGCCTACATGATGTTCAGGGTGAGGATGAGGGCAAGTGTGTGATCCAACACAGGCAGAACGCAGGTACATCCACAAAACCAAGGATGAAATGCAAAGAGCAAATTTATTCTCATTACCTTGCAACCTAGGATATCTCCACAGCAACACCTGGGCAGAGGCACACAAACGGGGATGCAGGCACCATGGAACTTGGTCCTTGCTAACCAGAAAGAGAAGAAGAAAGAAAAGATCTTAGACCTGATGCTTTTGCCTGTATATATCCAGGATTTTTGCAGGCATACTTTTCCACTGTGTTTTGATCTTTCCCACATCAGGGCAGGAATCTCAAGGATGTTCGATAAGGTGCTTCTGAGTCTCTCATAGGCCTGTATTATCTAAGCACAGACATTCCACCTGTTAAGCACACAGAGCTAAACAACAATTAGTATGATACCTGTGGTTTTTGACACCCCAGCTGCAAGTCACTTGAGCATGTTTACAATTCTTCTCACCAATCTTCCACTGTATTCCCACAGCAAGCAAGATGAGATCATGGATGAGCTGTGGCCCAATGCAGAAAGCCTGACCTCAGCTTCATGCTCTGCTATATCAATTTCCAAGGAAAAAAGCCCAGTCAAGTTCTAGGTGTGGAATTCAGAGTTAGGCTCCCCACACTAAAAGCTGCAGCATTTTTGCTTAAACCTAGGTAGCTTGGGAGCCTGTGGATCCATGACATTTTTCTATGAATGAATTTTGAGTGAGCCTGGAACAGCTACACATCAGTCCATTGTGCCAGGAGACCAGGATCTCCTGCATCTGTTATCCCTTGGGGACATCCTTGCATTCAAGGGCTGCCACTGGCTCAAACAGAGAGGAGATCCTAGCCCATGTTCCAGTTTTGCTCTACACAGTCACTTTTGTGCTACAAAGCAGAGGAGAACATCTGGCCTTTGCTAAACAAAGAATTGCAGTTTCTATATTTGTTTTGAGGCCAGCTGTCTCATTTTAAACTCATTGCAAATGGTGCATTGTTGGAAATATTCTCAGGAGAGGATCTTTTGATTTGAACCTTTAGAGGCTTGGCTAATTTTCTGTATTGGATGACTCTCTTCTTCTAGCTTGCCAAATTTAGAAGTGATCCCAGTGCATGTTTTAATGTATTTCTCTTAAAGATTTTTAAACTTTTTCTAACTGGCATGAAAATGAAAATAAATTATATAATGAAGGAGTGCTTGGCTCTTGGACTTCCAGACACCACCACTGCAAAAAGCCTGTATTTGCTATCTGCCACAGTCTCAGGCTATACTAGAAAAAATCTTTTCTGCTCAGAGCTCACTGATATACTAGTGGGTTTAGAACTGCATCCTTTCGGTTTTGCTGGATTAAAGAAATGAATTAATGAGTTTTATACTAGAGCTGCTCTAGTGTGAGTTTGGCCTGAAATTGTAACTAACACAGTGGGACCTGCCTGCCTATGCTACTCTGGGCCTGAGTGCTGGCTTCACTATGCAGTTCCTGATCATCCAGGCTGCCTTGCTTGACTGTTTCATGAGTGTCTGATCTGGTCAGTATTTGCTGGATAAAAACATTGCACCACCTTTGGTTTTGCAAGCTGATGGACTAAGGGAAATAAAGAAGCAGTGCATAAGAGGGAAGCTAACAGCTTTTGTGAATAAATGACAGGATCAGTGCTCATATGGACCAAAAGCTAGTCTGCAAAGTGTACCTGTGACTCGTTAAATTAAATGTATTTTGTTAGGTTTCCAGGCTTTCCCCTATATCATCACATATATAGGAACTCAATGAAGAGTTTAATTAGGAAAACAGAAGTTCAGTCATCATGAAAAGCAGTGTATGCAATTTAGCATATATTCATGGACATTATTATAGGTACCTGTAGCTGGTATCTGGCTACTATTCATGTATTAATGCAGTAATTATAAAACCTAGAAATTGGATAGCATTGGATTTTCCTTTATAAGATAATTTTAGAATAAGAAAATATATTTTAAGTCAGGAAGTGTAATTTTTATCCACTGCATTCAGTACTCTGACAAAGCAATATTAATTGCCCATAAAACAGGAAAGTAATTCTGTTTCAAATTCTCAATGCACTTAATTTACAAACAAATTTTGCTGAGATAGGGGGCTGAACACGGTTTTGACAACCTCTATTAAAAAAAAAGTTTTTTCTTTATACCACAAGCATCCAGATGGAAATTTCCTTCCAAATTACATGGGCATTGTAGGAAAAATGGACATTAATCACATTAGACTAGATTACTTTCCAAGACTCAAGAACCGTGATGTAATGAAATGTGACAATATTACCTGTCAAAAATACCTACTTCCAGTCCTGAGAGGTCTTGGTTAATTGGAACTTGAAGTTGTTAAACACTGTGATGTTCATGTGTACTATAATTCAAATGTGACGGTATACATACACCTGGGGGGTGTGATTTTAAGGAATCCTTCTTTTGGCACATAAAGATCCTTCTTATGAGATGTAAAGACTTCTAGAGTATGTCTCTCCAAATATACTTAAAGTAGTGTTTTTCTATTAGAAGATGCTTATTGGATTTTGGTGATCTTATATAGCCATCTCATGCTGCATTTGTGCCAATAACTTACCTTTTTGGCCCTGGAAACATCTGAGGTACATGTGGATGGACAAGTTACCAAATAAAGAATTCTATCTAGTCCCTGCTTGGGGAAACCAGGTGTGCATGGGGATGTGCATAGAATCATAGAATATGACTCCAATTCCCTGCTCTTCACAGAACTACCAAAACCTAAACCATATAACTAAGACCATCATCCAGATGCTCCTTGAACTGACACTCTTGGTGCTGTGACCACTTCACTGGGGAGTCTGTTTCCATGACTGACCATCATCACAGTGAAGAACCTTTTCCTAATGTCCAATCAACTTCCTGACACAGCTTCATACTATTTCTATGTATCCTATCACTGGTCACCAGAGTGAGGAGATCAGCACCTCTCCCTCCCCTGCCCACCTTGAGGAAGCTGTGGACTGAAATTAGGTCACCACTCAGCCTTCTTTTCTTCAAGGTGAATAAACCAAATGACCTCAGCTGCTCCTCCTAAGTCTCGCCCTTGAGACATTTCACCATCTTTGTCTCCCTCTTCTGGATACTTTCTAATAGTTTGATGTCCTTCTTGTACTGAGGCACCCAAACTGCACACAGTATTCAAGGTGGGGCCGTACCAGTGCAGTGTAGAGTGGGACAATCACCTCCCTTGACCAGCTAGCTATGCTGTGCTTGATGCAGTTGGACACACTTGGCCCTCGTGGCTGCCAGGGCACACAATTGCATGTGTCATTTGCTCATGAGCTTCAAGCTGGACCAGCCAATGAACAGAAGACCCATGAAGTGGGTAAGATGTCTGAGGATCAAGACAGAGGAGGAGAAGACTTCACTGTTTGTGCTTATGTTTTATGTGAGTCCTGTATGTGGGTGCTTTTGAAAACAGTGCCTCATCTGTGCCAGTGTCTGTGTCCTACATGTGTCTCTGGGATAGATGTTTGGTAAACAGGAAAGTAGCAGTTGCATCCTTTAGCCTGGGCAGAGACTCCAGGTCCCTGGGCACCGGACTGGGTTACAGCAGCCAGGCAGGAGAGGTCCTAGCACAGACCAGCTAGCGGAGATGGCCACTCCTAACATCCCTTAACGGAGATGATAGGATAGAACAACAGAGAAGCGAAAAATAAAAGGGAAAATAAAGCAGATTATAGTGTACTAGTAAGGAGACATGTAGTGTAATACAGAAAAGAAATAAAATACCAGGATTACATTTGCTGTGAACAGATCACAGGTGAAATCCTTGATCAATCTCAGTCATTTCTTAAGGATGTCAACTGTTCCAGGCATTCACCTCAAACTTTAGTATTTTTAGGCTAATTCTTAAAACTTTGGCTTCACTGACTTTGTGGGAATGTTATCTCAGTGAAACATGCAACAAGGTCAGCCTTGTGGTAAGCAGAGGGTTTATATAGTATTGACTACATCTAACCTTCCAGCCTTATAATTCTCTGAATTACCTCATGTTTTGGAAACTTTCACAACTAATTCCACAGAGTAATTAGAAATTCTAAGACAGTGAATGATAATCTTCATAAATCATGAAGACTATTTTATTAGATCCCATTGTAGATAAGTCTTAAAAGACATGATCTTTCCACAATGCATCATATTATCTTGAGAATGATATTTGCCTTTTGATTTAATAAGCTAGTGTCTCACTACAGTACAAGGTGTCAGTTTGCTCCATTTAGCAGCAAAAAGTAAACAGATTTTCATTTTTTGGTTTGTGCAGCTTTCCTCAATCAGACAGAACCAGGAAATAAAAGATGACATACATATTGTTTTCCAAGTCACAGTCCTATAATTTAAGAGACATTTTCAATTTCAAAATATTAGTACAGCAACTGAGGTGGAGACTAACTACCTCTGGAAAATTCTTTTAGTGCCACAGGTGTTATACAATCTTTATAACTAAACAGTCCAGTCTGGACTTCCAATGAAGCATGCTTAAACAGTAAAAGCTATTTCATTTTTTTCTAGTCAATACTAATGCTCTGTCAACTCTACCTGAGAAGGTTTCAGCTGAATAGGAAGAATGTCATTTTCTCCTTTTAACTCTGCATTCTATTATGAATGATCCCACTCCAATTTGTATTTTTTTTTTTTTTTTGTTAGTGAGAAGATATATTTAAGCAAAAAGTAATCATGAGGCTATTTGGATTATCTCAGATATCTCTGCATAAAGAATATTTAAAACAAGGTTATCTGAAGTAAACAAAATTTTTAAAATTGTGGAATTTCCTTTAAAATTTCATTACCAGATCTCCAAGAAGTCACTTAAGATTATCTGTGAAAGCTTCTGGATGCAATATTTTGTGTGATTGTCCTGATTTCAACACTTCCTCACCTACTCTGTCAACTGAAAACTCTTTAAAGATGTTTTCAAGCTCATTTCCAGCAGAGAATGTTTCTTATTTTCCATTTTGATTTTTCTTCCCATGTCTATCTCAAACAGACTTGATTGAGTCTCAAGGCTCATTCATATATTTATGAACTCTCTATCCCCAAACCCGTATAACAAGTTAATTTTAACTGTTTTCGCTTAATGAAAATTCCTGGCCAAACATTGTAAGAACTTTTTGCAAGTGTGGGAAAAGCAAAACAGAGAAAAAACTACAAAACACACATTTCCTTAACACATGGTGCCCAGAACAAACACAGGGTGTGATGGACATGCAGTGTTTTGTGTTGCCATGGCACCAAGGATGAATGCAAAGTGAAGTGGAGGCCATGCGGTCCCATTCTTCCACTTTTCTTAAGCAATATTTGACATGACTATGCAGATTTATCTCCTGCTTTTCCCCTTCTCTCAAGGACTGTTTTGCACAACTCTGGGGACCTTACCTCTCATTCTTCCTCTTTTCCCACAAAACCAGTGCACACCTTGCACCAAGGAATGTGCTGTATTGTTACTCAAGAAACAATTGCTTGACCACAGTCCCACCCACTCACACATATATACTTAGATAAATACTACCCCAAGTTTGTATCTAACTCAGAAGGACGATAATCCGATACCAAATCAGAGGGACAGATTGACTGGTTTGTGCTTCTCGCCCCACACCCCCCTCCGAGAAGGGATGCCTTTTAGTAAGATTTGGGCCCTTGGCTACGCCGAGTGATTACCTGTGAATTGTGTGTGATTGCAATTGGTTTTTGGGTGTAGTGCTATATAACCAACCTGCAGTTTGTGCATTTATCATAGGCAATCTCAAAGAATCTGTAGATGTTGCATAAGAATAAACCATACTATTTGTGAACCTGACTTCTTTTAAATGCAACAAGACCTACAGCATACGGTCCTTTTGTGCATCTGGTGTCAGTCAGGCCTATAGTTATGGCTGTAACTGGCATACCTATTAAGAGATAAATCCAGCTGTCCCTAGCCCCTCTAATCTCTGAGGACTGGCTAGAATGCAAGGGGATTCATCTCTTACCAAACTAATTTGTTACTTTAAATGCAACAGAACTACATTTTTCTATGCTCCTTTCTCTGTCCATATCTTTTACTTTTGCCAGTGTGCATAACTCTGTAGAATAAAAGAAGTATGAATTTTATTTTTTTTTCTCTTTGGACAAGATGAATCATCAGGAGAAGGGGAAAGTACTCATATAGACAGATTCTGGGAAGTATGTCACAGAATCATTCTCAGTGGAAAGACTGAATATTGATATGTAATGTGCAAATTCATGTTGAATAATGCAAAGAATCTTGAAATTATATAAAACAAAGTATTTTGACTTGTTTCAAGAAACAAAAATGCAACATAATTCCTAAATCCAGATGTTTTAGTTGAAAGAAGTGTCTCAAAGTCTTCTTAATATGCAATTTACTCATAAATGTCTTCTAAATATGCAATATCTTTTATACTCAAACTATAAACTTTTTATCCTACTCCAGAATAAAAACAAATATTGCATATTTGAGAGTTTCTTGAGCCATGAAATGGTCAGCACCAGTATGCAACTGCTAAGAAAACTCAAAGTCCTCAAAAAACAACAATACATCAAATGTGACAAATTTTCCTTGCATTTACAAAAATTATCTCCCTTCCATTCTTCTCAATCTCCCTCCAAGATTAATTTCCAGCTACCAGTGCAAACAAATTTTCATATTTTAAAATACAAACTTAATTTGGAGGAACAGTAAATTACTGTGCTTCCATGTTTCATTTTCGAAAGCAATGAAGGAGCAGACAATTCTAGGATCTTTCTTTCTTTTCCTTGAAAAGCAACTGCTCTGTAATCAGACAATAATAAACTAACCATTGTTTTGAAGAATATTAAAAAAATGTCAAACTCATTCCTGTAAAATATGAACTCAAATTCTAGCTGTCATGTCATATCTTTTTGCCACAAGATTTTTGTGAAAGAATAGTGGCACCTCTGCTCCTGGTACAGCAAGTCAAGAAAGTCCGATTGTTTAGAGTTGCCAAGGTAGGAAATACCTGATTCAACTGTCACAGTCCTGCCAATAGAATATCAAGCTGCCCCAGAAGTCATTGTCCAGTCTTCCTTCCTGCCAGCTTGCTTCCTTTTGTCCTGGTGAGCTATTTATTTTTCTTTTTAATTTCTCAGTTTATTCTAAAGACCAGTCTGAGAACATCTGTAAAGAGGCTATAAAGAGTTTTCTGATACTCCAGCTTCTCTTGCTCTATGAAATATAGTTGCATAATGACCTAGTCACAATCATTGACCTAAGTAAAGATTTAGAGTAAATATTGCCCAGAATCACAGAATCATCTCAGCTGGAAAAGACCTTGAAGATCATCTAGTCCAACCATTAACCTAACACTGACAGTTCCCAACTACACCATATCCTTAAGCGCTATGTCAGCCCAACTCTTAAACACCTCCAGAGATGGGGAATTCCCCACTGCCCTGGGCAGCCTATTCCAATGCCTAACAGCCTGCTCTGTAAAGAAATACTTCCTAATATCTAGTCTAAACCTTCCCTGGCGCAACTTGAGGCCATTAGCTCTTGTCCTATCGGTTATTTCTTGGTTGAAGAGACTCATCCCCAGCTCTCTGAAACCTCCTGTCAGGTAGTTGTAGAGGGCAATGAATTTCAGCCTCCTCTTCTCCAGACTAAACAACCCCAGTTCCCTCAGCCGCTCCTCATAAGACCTGTGCTCCAGACCCTGCACCAGCTTCGTTGCCCTTCTTTGGACACGCTCAAGTGATTCAATGTCGTTTTTGTAGTGAGGGGCACAAAACTGAACACAGGAATCGAGGTGCGGCCTCACCAGTGCCGAGTACAGGGGCAAGATCACTTCCTTGTCACTGCTGGCCACACCTTTTCTGATGCAAGCCAGGATGCCATTGGCCTTTTGGCCACCTGGGCACACTGCTGGCTCATGTTCATCCTGCTATCAATCAACACCCCCAGGTCCCTCTCTGACTGGTAGCTCTCCAGCCACTCCTCCCCAAGCCTGTAGCGCTGCTGGGGGTTGTTGTGGCCGAAGTGCAGTACTCGGCATTTGGCCTTATTAAAACACATACAGTTGGCCTTATCCCATCACTCCAGCCTGTCCAAATCCCTCTGCAAAGCCTCCCTACGCTCGAGCAGATCAACACTCCCACCCAACTTGGTGTTGTCTGCAAACTTACTGAGGGTGCATTCGATCCCCTCATCTAGATCATCAATAAAGATGTTAAACAGGAGTGGCCCCAAAACCCTGGGCGACACCACTTGTGACCGGCCACCAAACGGATTTAACTCCGTTCACCACCACTCTTTGGGCCCGGCCATCCAGCCAGTTTTTTACCCAGCGAAGCGTGTGCCCATCCAAGCCGTGAGTAGTCAGTTTCTCCAGGAGAATGCTGTGGGAAACAGTGTCAAAGGCCTTACTGAAGTCCACGTAGACAACATCCACAGCCTTTCCCTCATCCAATAAGCAGGTCGCCCTGTCGTAGAAGGAGATCAGGTTTGTCAGGCAGGACCTGCCTTTCGTAAACCCATGCTGACTAGGCCTGATCCCCTGGTTGTCCATTATATGACTTTTAATGGCACCCGAGATGACCTGCTCCATGACCTTCCCTGGCACCGAGGTCAGACTGACAGGTCTATAGTTACCTGGATCCTCCTTCCTGCCTTTCACATTTGCCACCCTCCAAGTCCAATGGGACCTCCCCAGTTAGCTATGAGTTCAGGTAAATCATGGAAAGAGCCTTGGCGAGCACATCTGCCAACTCCCTCAGCACCCTTGGGTGTAACCCATCCGGTCCCACAGACTTGTGTGCATCCAAGTGGTGTAGCAGGTCTCTGACCACCTCCTCTTCAACTGTGCTGACCTCATTCTGCTTCCCCTCCCCATCTCCCAGCTCATGAGGCTGGGTGTCCAGGCAACAGCAGTTCCACTTCTAAAGACTGAGGCAAAGTAGGCGTTGAGCACTTCAGCCTTTTCCTCATCCTTAGTTACCATGTTTTCCTCTATATCCAGCAGGGGATGGAGATTTTCTCTAATCCTCCTCTTGCTGTTGATGAATTTATAAAAAGATTTTTTGTTATCCTTAACAGCTGCAGCCAAGTTGAGCTCTAGCTGCGCTTTGGCTCTCCTAATGTTCTCCCTGCATAACTTCACTACGACGTTATAGTCTTCATGAGAGGCCTGGCCCCTCTTCCAAAGGCAATAGATTCTCCTTTTGTTCTTGAGATCTAGCCAAAGGTCCCTGTTTAGCCAGGCCGGTCTCCTTCCCCTCCTGCTTGTTTTTCGGCACACGGGAACAGCCTGCTCCTATGCCTTTAAGACTTTGGTCCTGAAGTATGTCCAGCCTTCCTGGACTCCCATTTCCTTCAAGGCAGCCTCCCAAGGGATTTGGTTAACCAGTCTCTTGAACAGGTCAAAGTTAGCCCTCCAGAAGTCTAAGGTGGCGGTTTTACTAACCCCTCTCTTTGTTTCTCCAAGGATTGAAAACTCAGTCAGCTCATGATCACTTCACCCTAGACTGCCTCCAACCTTTACCTCCCCCACAAGCTCTTCCCTGTTCACAAGAGCAGGCTGCTGTTTTCTGAGGCAGATATGATGCAAAGACTGCATATGTCTTGAGAGTTTTACTCCTGACTCTTTTTTTTTTTTTTTAATAGTATAATGTATTTGACAAGATATATGTACAGGAGAATTTGTTTTTATTTGCTAAAGTGCAATTAGTTCACATTTGAGAAAACAGCATATACTTAAGGGCAAGGAGCATGTACAGGAGATTCCCTCTTCACTAGAATATTTGCGCAAGAATACCTTGATGTAGGTTTTGTAAAATTACCCTACAGACTAAATGAGAACCCATGTTCATAAAAATAAATCTGAGAAAAGCTTAAAGGGCTGAGAATACTGTTCAGTTACCAGTCACTATCTACTTGTTATTATAGTTTTATCAAACTTATGCAGACTTGTTCCTTTATACAGGCATTTTCTTAGTACAAAGATCACAGTGAGACTATTTCCATCCCTTTTCCTGAGTCAACAATTTATTTACACAAATCCAATTTTAAAAAATGACATAAAATTTTAAAATATGAAAGGTTCACAGGATCTTATCATTTTATTCCCAGACTATTAAATTCAAACCAGTTCTGAGGAAGTTTCCGTATATCTATTTAGAAATCAAGTTACCAAACTTTTTGAATCCCACACCACAGTATCAGTGAACCAGATGATGTTATTTACTTCACAGACTTCTTTCATCCCTCTTGTGGTTATCAGAGGTGGAGTCTTCTGCCTATATCCATTGTGCCTTCCTTCTGCAAAACTTACAGACAATAAGAAGAAAAGAAGAGCAAAGTGATTCAACACCTTGGTTAGCAGGCTTCTGTAACTAGTCTCTCCACTCTCAAACTAGAGAACCAAGAGTTTGTGTTTAGTTTGTTGTAACAGTTAGAGAAGGCTTTAGAGAAGTGACGTTTAATCTCTACAAAAATAATGTATTCTGAGAATTTGAGATGACAGCAATATAATTTTTATTGTTATTGTTCACCTTGTTCAGTATATGTAAGGTGTTATGTCTTATACAATGCTGGTACAGAGTATACTAACTAATGTAGAACTTCTCAGTGTTCAGACTGGATATGTGGGCAGATGCTTAGGTGTCATTTCATGATTCAAAATCAGCCAAATTCTTTGTTCAGAGATTTTTTTATTCTGTGAAGTAAAGCTGAAAAGTTCTTGGGTGATACCTTTTTCTTTCTTTGACATTCTACATATTTCATCATTCATTGGTTCTGCTCATTCTACTACTCTCTGGCTTGGAAAAAAAAGTCGTCAGCTCCATGGCAGCCAGAAAGAAGCTTGGAGCTATGGTGACTTTCACATTATGCACTAATTTATAATTTATCATATAAGTTGGGGGGTTTTTTTAAGCTGTACTGCAACGGTTTTCTGCTTAGATGGTCTTCATGTTAAGAAACTGCGATATTTTCATTTAACAATGAAACTATTTCCTCATGAATTATCAGAGTGATTCAAAGGAGAATTTAAAGAGAAGAAGGTGCATATGGAAAATTTCTAAAACTGGTTTTCTAAAATATTTTTGACAGGCATTTAGTGGTCACAAGAGAAAATACAATATAAATGCCAGGGATGGACACTAATCCCCCACATTCCAAAATGTCACCTTTTATTCAAAGTCTGCATTTTGAATCACCTCTGTTAAATTAATTTGCTTAGTTAAGTGTAGGAATAGAAATTTGAAGGGAAAATCAATAGAAAACTTTTGCTGCAGTCTACTTGAATGAATAATAGTTTGTAGCTGAAGAAAATTTCAACACTTGATCAATACCTACAAGTTATGAAAAGTAAGTAGCAGAAGGATCTTTGATAGATAATTCCAAAACTACTGTGAAGCCTTATAAATCTCTGTGATACATTTCCTATATTCGCTAGGAGATGAGACTTGGACTAAGAAAAAAAAGTAGATGAGATGCAAGATATGGAGTTTTAAAAAGTATCCAAACCTTCAAATACCTGCAAGAGTCAAGAAGAAGAAGAAAGAAAAGCTGGTGTGGAATAAGACATAAAATTGAGTTTTTGAAGAATAAGATAGAATAAAATAGAATAGAACAAGATAAATATTGACTAAACAAAATTATGAAGGAAGTGAAATGCAAAAATCTTTATGCATTATGATGATGATATTATCAGAATAAATTAGGATAAAAATAAAAGTGTAAGTAAAAGCCTTGTAATTATATTCTAAAATAACAATAATGAAGAATCAGATCAAATAAAGAAGCAAGGAACATAGGAAGATGCATAAGCAAATGTATTTAAATGAAAATCAACACAACAAGAATCAAAGAAAATGGTATATTTCTATTTTTTAGGATTAGAATATGGTCTTGGAGAAAGAAGTTCAACATATTCACACAATAAAAGAAAATTATTTTCTTTGAGAAGAAATATTTTTATTTTTAAAATCTCTCAGTGATATTTTAAAATACCTAGATGTAACAGAACTGTACACATCACTCTCTTGTAACTATAAATGTCTATGAAATAAGTTTTAATTCAACAGAAGAAACAACTCAAATTTTCCAGACCTGATGGAAAAATCAACATTAAAGGGACACAGAGACTTCCTTTTTCTAAGCTAGTCACTTTAGCTATTTTTTAAATACAAAAATAAGGAGAATAGCTCCAAAAATGCTGTTTAGATCTTGGCACTAAACTGATTCAGAATTTCCTGGAAGATCAGAAAAGTTGTTCATGATAAAACTAGCCTAATAAATTTTTTATGTATCTAGCACTCACAGATAGGGGCCAAGACCAGAAGTCAAAACACTGAAATATTAAAGAAACAGAGAGAGAGGCTATACTAATACCATTTTTAACTTAGCAGAAGCCAAAAACATATAAAGTCTTAAGGGACAACTCCTGTCAGTTCCAGTTCCTGCACCAGAACACAGAGGCTTTGACGCTTCTCCAAAAAGAAGTCATGAAACTTCCTTATCATAATCATAAGTACAAAGTTTACCTTTTGCTCATAATATGCTGCTTACCTGTCTGGAGTTACACACGATCCAAAATGGAAGAAGTCAGGTCTATGGCCTTGCTCTACCTCTGTATCATGTCATGGGTCAAATGTAGCCTGCTGAGAAGAACAGCTTGCTCAATCATTCCAGGATGCACAGTCTGCATGACAGTTTCTATCACTCATCTCAAAGTCAGTGGAACATTCTTTTCCACTTCAGTATATCATAAAAAAAGGACGTTGGGGGGGAAAAAAAAAAAAAAAAGCAGCACCTTTCAAGAATCTAATTAGACTATGACCCTCCTGTGTTCACAGGTGCATATACTAAGCTACTAGCTCACAGTGAAGCCCCCACATCTTTCCTCAGTGTTCTTTCTGTCATTAATACAAAACTGAAACGATATGAGCTTAGTTGATCAAAAGCTGACAAAGATTTGCAGAAAGTCAAATCCCTTGCAATAAAATCTGAACCACATGAATACCTGGCTTCAGGACTTCTTAGAAAACTCATGGATAAAAGAAGAGAACATCTCTTTGTCTTGTTTATTGAGTGAACGTGAAAGTGTTTTCTGAACATAAAATGCAAATAAGACCACCTTCAAGACCACAGTAGAAGACAAAATACTTTCTCCTTTATTTCCACATGGTAATCCTAATTTAACTTTGTCCTTAAAAGCATTTTATTTTCAGCTTCAGTGCCAAAATACTTCACATGGTAAGACAGCATCAGAAGCAGAAAAAAAAGTAAAACAAATCGGTCAAGTTCAAATGACACTTTAAATGGGCCAGTTTACAGATTAACCTATAAACACAATGAAAGGAAGAAAAACTGGGAGGTGCCCGTCCAAACAAGTAAGCTGAATAAATAAAAGCTTGATAATTTATTCACTTGTAATATTTTCATTACTAGGAACAAACCAACAGAGGGTAGAAGAAAGGTCCCTCGGTGTCCTCACCTTCACATTGCAAAGCATTGGTCATAAAGGGTAAATCTGTGAGAACCTAATATTGCAATGATTCATCAATGATCAGGGGAAAGCAATGACTATTTCTGTTACCTATGAGTAGAAAATCCTCATCCAAAACATTTGAACACCTCCCAGAGATTTTAAATGATATGCATAATTATTTCTTTGAATTCTCAAGAGGAAATTTGTTACAGAAAACCAAAACAAATGAGTGAGAAAAACATGACATCAATATCCTGAGATCTATCATTATTCCTGTTGATTTTTTGGTAAATGAGTTTAGATCTGACAAAATATAGGTTACCAGTAATCATATTCCTTAACGATAATCACTCTTCCTTCCTTTTCTGAAGCAGACTTTCCCCTCAGATCTCTCTTCCCTACCACTCCTCTGCGGAGGCAATAAGAAATCCCCTGTGAAGTATCAATTTATTAAAAGAAAATACTGGCAACCAGTTCCAATGAACAAGGTTGCCATAAGGCATATGATGACGGCAATGTTTCCAAAGAGGTGATGTGAAGCTTAGACTAGTCAACTTAAGTTCTTTCTAAACACTCTTTTTTCTTTTTTTTTTTCTTTTCTTCTTAAAAACAATCCTTTTTTTTTTTTTTTTTTTTTTTTAAGGATTTTTAGAACAACATTACATGTATACTGGGCTTTTGTACAGTAATTTTTTTTTTCTAGAACTTAAAAAAGAGAAAGTAACAGTATAACAGGTCTCACTATTTCTTCTTTCATGAACAGAACACTGAAATAAACTTAATTAACTTCAAATTATATCCATTATATCCACAAGTGAAAACAGAAAATATTTGCTGTTTAATTTTTTCCTTATTCCATTTTAGTACATCTTCAACATAATCTCTCCTCATTAAAGTCATTCATTTCCTCTACATCCAAGCTGTTTACCACCTGAATGTTATAAATCCATTTCCACTACTTGCACAGGAAAAAAAAAAAAAAAAAAAATCTGTTTCTTCAAACTTTCCTTTAAGGATTATTTGTTTCTTTGTCACCTACATAACTATCTTAGCCTTTTTTGAAATTTGTCCAACCTGAATTTTAAGAAATATGTCCCAATAGAGGGACTACAGCAAAGATAAGAAATCAATTACTTCCGTATCACTCTTGCACTACTGTTCTCCATATAGGAGAGTAATAGATGAACACTGAAATAGTTTGGACTGACTGAAGTGAGAATTAATCAAAAATAAAATGAAGTTGTCATATTAACAGAAGCTTATAGGAACGATTTAGAAATTCAGAGTTTGTTATCCTATAGTCTCTGAAAGGGAGAGAGCAATTTATATCTCCTTCATCCGAAATAAAGGCCTTCATTCTATAAAAAACAAACGACTTGCGTTACAAAAATAAGTAACTCATGGGAACAAGTCACATACATTTCCATTTTAGTCTACATTTTATAAAATCATTTTCCTTTGAAACAGCAGAGTCTTACAGAACAAACTGATACTTTCTTAAATCAGATAAATTGGAAGACACTAGGAAACTTTTAATTCTTATTCATTACTTATACTTTTGGTATAATTATCTAATACTGCACCTTTGCTAATTTCTGTACAAGCATATGAGAATACAACCCCTGCGCCAAACTGCTGTGCAGTGTAATAGTCTTGCACAGGCAGTGGATGCAAAATGGAGGCATGTAGGGTGCAACTAGATAAACACAGTTAGTTAATATTTCTGAGAGAGGTTTCCAAAGTCCTGTTTGCCCTTCTTCAGTCAAGCTGTGAAAATACTTATTTCAGACTTTGATAAGGATGTTTACAACACAAGTTTGAATAGGATGCCCCAAATAGATTGGCAAAGAGTGCACAGTGATTTGGAAGAGCTGTCACAGGAAGCTTCCACCCCTGCTAGGTTACCACTATGATAGCTGCCAATGCCCACTGTGGTGCTGTCCTGCAATACATTGACAAGGCCCCAAGGTACTAACTGCTGGTGTGGACATAGACAACAAGGTGATAAAGCCATTTTCCTGCACTGAGTACTCCAAATCATCTAAGTGGATTGTTGTTATGTGAGTTACATTTAAGCAACAGTGTCCAGTCTTTCTTCTCAATTAGAGAGTCTGTAATTATTTTCAGAGTTTACAGAGTACTCCCTTTGTTTTGGGGTTGGTTTGTTTGTTTGTTTAATTGCTTGTATGGTTGTCACTGTGGCTGCGTGACTCAAGATGTGGTGTGAAATGTATATCACTTACTCTTTAACTGGCCCTAAAGTTTTGGGTCTATAAGGGACTTGAAAAGTCTAAGCTCAAATTTTACACAAAATAATTACTTTCAAACTTCTAATGCACCTCTTTTCTGTAACCTACAGGATGTAAATGCTCTTCAGATGGATGTGAGCCTTAACTTCAACAGTGCAGTGAGTCAAAGAGTAATCTCTTGAACATTTACAGCCACTTCATTCAGAGAGATTTTCTCAGTCTAAACTATTATTTAGCACAAATACATTAAGAAAGAAACTAAATTTCATTAAAGTAAAAAATAAAAATTTTAAATTTTTGAGGTGATATTAATAAAACAATAGTTGGTAAGCACCAGCCTGGACTACTGTATGTCCCCTTCATTAACCTTTTGGCATCTGTATACATGGGCAACATTGTGCATTCCAGATATTATTTTGTAAATGTGGTTGTCAGGTACCATAAAAAATTATCACAGAAGGTAATACCACTGACTGTTATCTGACCTACTGTGACAATAAGAGATAGCAAACTGAGAGCAACAGAGTTTCTTCAAACACAGGTCTTAGTCTACAGGGTCTGAAATGTAAATAAACATGTAAATATTCTCCTAACATTTTAAATATATATTTTAAAAGTCTTTGGTTTAGGAAGGTATGTATTTTGGAAGACCAATTATTGAATTATATGATATATAATGAGAGCACTGAAAATTACTTTAAGAAAGTATTGTCATGATGTATTTACTTCATTTGAGGGTAATCTGGGAAAACAAGAAGCACAAACAGAGCTATAAATCATTGGGGTTCCAGCTGGTTTTTTAACATAAAGTTGCAAAATAATTTAATAAAGTTGAAAAGCCAAAGTTTGACTTACAGAGAATTTAACTGTTAAATTTACAAGTTAAGACAAAGGGGAATAAGCTTTTTCTAGAAATCGTGATGTATTTTCCCTTGCCATGGAAACAACAGATTACATTATCATGAATGTAAATAAGAGACAGATTTTTTTCACATAGATAGTTTTCAATGATACTCTATCTAAAAATTAAGGCAGGAAAGAGAGAAACTGTGCTTATGCTAACAAGACATTACTACCTTGCTCCATCTTTGCCATGGCACAGCAGCACAGAGATGAATGGCAAACATGAGGGAAAAGCAAATCTCAATATTTCTTCTGACTCCTTATGGTGTAAAAAGGGATATACCATGTTTCACATAAAACCACCTTATGTTATAGCACAGAGAGAATATTGTCACTAGGTTCACCTTTCATATATAGGAAGAAAAACAAAACAAACCAATTTATCTATGTGAATTAACAGGACAGAATACATACACTTTAGTAAAATTATTAAGATTTTTTTCTTTTTTCTCCTTGAATGTTACACTCTTGCTTTTCTATGCCATTTCTTCACACATCATCTCCTTTGACACTTCATTTCCTTTTTCTCTTCTAGTTCCTTCTCCTTTTCTTTCCAAGTCTGTTCTTGTTTCATATTTCCACCTTTGCTTTTCTGATTTTGTAATACTTTTTTTAAGATTGGCCTCTCAAAATCTCCAGAGTATTTTGATGAAGTAGGAACTGTATGAAAAACCCTGTAATGTTATTCAAACACAGAAATAAATACTGTAAGAATCAAAATCCATAGAACTTTGAATAGAATTGAAATAAAAAGGAAAACCATAGACAACTTCAGCAAATGGTTCCATTTGTCAAGCTTAGGTTTATATACAAAAAGAAATAAAAAAGAGAAGTGAATACAGAAGATTTTTTTTTTTGCTATGGTGAAGAAATTTCATTCCACCACCTACCTGTTAGACTATTATGCAATTGGCAGATGTTTAATTTGTGATCCACAAATCCATGAGTGCACAAAACTTATTTTTAAAAAGTTCATATGGAGCTTACAGAAAGATAAATACCTAAAATTTCTCAAGTAGTTTTCATTTGCTCTTGAAAATGTATGGATCTAAAGTTAGAAAAGTCTAATTCCTGATTCCTAGTTCATTGGTTAAAAGCAAACAAAAACCCCAAACCAACAAAAAAACCCAGAACAAAACTCAAAACCTCACACCACAAGGTAAATCACAGAAACGGGCCACACTGCAACCATGGAGTTCCCAGAGTATGAACCCCATCTGTGTTCCTTGATGCATCATTTACTTCACACAGGAAACAAAAAGCACTCCCATGTTTGAGTAATTGAAATGTATTTAAAACTTCAGTTTCTATCTTCCTGAGCATATATGTCTACCTGCCACAAAATCCTTTGAAATCAAAGTGCAGTTGTAATACTACTAAGATAATGGCCCTGTCAATACTCCTGCCATGTTGCACTTATGAAAACTGGAACCTTAATTATTCTGCTTTGCATTGATTACAAAAGAAGATGGTCATTACACTGTTGACATACTGAGCAACAATAACATTTATCGCTGTTCCTTACAGTGTAAGGCTTTTGAAAACATGTTTGTGTGTTTCTTAATGAAAAGAGACAAAGGAATAGAACACTTTGGTGTGAAAATGGTTTTCTAATCCTGCATGTCATCCCCAACCTGATTTCAAATTTCAGTTAGAAAAACAAAATCCTGGTTCATCTGGACACAGTTATTTGAATTATCAGTGTCAAGCCACGTGGAAAAGATTAGTTTAAATAATGGTCCTAAACAATATCATGTTTTGGAAAACTTTTTTGTTTTTTAGTCAGAGGTGGGTCTGTATTGTAAAGACTCTAAGGACATTTTAGAAATCTGATTAAGAACAATCTCTACATGACATTTATCTCTTTAGAAACTTAGAGTAATGCATTGCTATAGTACCTGAGTAGATTACTGACAATCTATTTTTGTAATGTTTGTAATGTAACAATTCACTATTATTCTAATTTTACAGGAGGAAGATTGAAGTACATCACACTGGCTGTGATTTAACCCCCCTAAATATAGCCATTCTAGAGTTAAACCTTCCAATCTGCCCTTGCAGTTTAACCTGCTGTCTAATCCACAGGGATAGGGAAAATTTCCTTCCTGTGGGAGGAAGGTAATCCTACTTTAGACACTTATCTGAGAATGGGATGAAATGACTGTTTCCCTGACATGTCTGAGCCAAAGTGACTAGTTTAGGGTCAGTTCTAGTGCTGAGATGAAGGAAGTTATGAGAGAAATACTATTTTATGTGACTTCTCTGGTACCAGATGGAAAGTTAATATCAAGCTGAGGTTTGAAACACAAGCATGTCTTTTCAGTTTTCAGATTATGTGTCGGGAATTAGACACTGTTTCTCAAAGACTCTCAATGATATGAGATTCATTTGTGTTAACAGTCAAAAGCAAGTATCTTACAGACCTGTGGCCTGGCACTTTCAACCAGCTGATGTGCACTTTGCAGAACTGGCAGAATTTCAATGAAAATCAGGTAACTTGTGATTATTTTGAAACACTTTTGCTTTGTGGTTTTGTTTTTTATAATAAAATCTTCAGAAAAGTTGTGATATACTTTGAAGAATAATCTGTTTATAGGATGAGAAGAAGGGTCAGAAAAAAATTTACAGGGAACATTGAAATATGCTAAGTACAAAGATTTCACCTCACCTGTCCCCAGGTTGCAGATGCTTGGAAAGATTTGCATTTTTTCTTTATACTTCAGGATAAATTCTACTTCTCACATATGTGCCAGTGATACAATGATAAGAGAGAAAAAAAAAAAAAATTAAGATGAATTGTGTGTTTCATGTCCTAACCAGAATAAAATGACTGCAGAGAAACCCCATGAGACCAGACCTCTTTTACACAAACAGTTCACAGTATTTCAGCCACCACTGGCACCCTTAGTAACATCCACCCATCAGTTTTGGCATGAATCCAAACCCTCTGCCTCTGCAAACAGCATAGTCACTGAGTTTATTCTTTAAACAGTAAAAAATGTAGGCCACAGAAGTGAATGCACATCACTTCAGTTACAATAACCTGACCTGCCTTCTTAATACTGTGAAGTAATGTAAAAATTACCAAATCCCTGTACAATGTGACTGAGATAGCACAGCCTAAGTAATGACCTTATTCTGGAAATACATGAATTGTAGATTCCAGCTGGACAACACGTAGATTTGGCAATATAAGAAAATGCTTTAGCCATACATAACATTTACTTCTTACACATGATATGACCTAGCTTGATGACTGTTGAGTGTCCAAAAGTTCAATCACTGCTGAATGCCTTCCATGGTGTTACAGAATCATAGAATGGTTTGGGGTGGAAGGGATTTTAAAGATCATCTAGTTCCAACCCCCCTACCATGGACAGGGACACCTTCCATCAGGTTGCTTTTGATCAGGTTCCTCAAAACCCCATGCAACCTGGCCTTGAACACTTACAGGGAGGGGACATCCACAACTTGTCTAAGCAACCTATTCCAGCATCTGGCCACTCTCACAGTAAAGATTTTCTTCCTAATATCTGATCTAAATCTACCCTCTTTCAGTTTAAAACCATTACCCTTCATTCTATCACTGAGAAAGAATCCATACTCATCTTTAATGTAGGCCCCTTTATGTACTGGAAAGCTACTATAAGGTGTCCCCAGAGCCTTCTCTTCTCTAGGCTGAACAAGCCCAACTGTCTCAGCCTGTCCTTATAAAAGAGGTGCTCCAGTCCCACTGATCATCCTATGGCCTTTCTCTGGACTCATTCCAACAGGGCCATGTCCTTCTTATATTGGGACCCCCAGAGCTGAACACAGTGTTCCAGGTGTTGTCTCATGAGAGCAGAGCAGAAGGGAAGAATCACCTCCCTTGACCTGCTAGCCACACTTCTTTTGATGCAGCCCAGAATTTGCCTGGCTTTCTGGGCTGCGAGCACACATTTCTAGCTCATAACCAGTTTTCCATCAACTAACACCCCCAAGTCCTTCTCTGCAGGGCAACTCTCAATCCACTCATTGTCCAGCCTGTACTTGTCCTTGGGATTGCCCCAATCCATGTGCAGGATTTTGCACATGGCCTTGCTACAAGAACTTCATGAGGTTTGCACAGGCCCACTTCTCAAGACTGTTAAGGTCCTTCTGCTCTGCAAGGCAGCCCTTCCCTCCAGCGTGTTGGCTGCACAACACAGCTTGATGTTGTCTGCAAACTTGCTGAGGGTGCACTCAATCCCACTGTCCATGTTACCAACAAAGATGTTAAAGAGCACCAGTCCCAATACTGGCCCCTGAGGAACATCATTCACCACTGCTTTCCATTTGGATATGAAGCTGTTGATCGCAACACTTTCAGTATGACCATGGAACCAATTCCTTATCCACTGAGTGGTCCATCCCTCAAAACCATACCTCTCCAATTTAGAGATAAGAATGTCATGCAGGACAGTGTCAAATGCTTTGCACAAGTCCAGGCAGATGCTCTGTATAGTACAGAGTTGCTCTGTATAGTATGTATAGTAGCTATTATAATCTTTTCTGCTGAGACATGGTATTTTTTGATCCCTTTATTTGTTCAAATAAGGTGGTGATGCCTGTAAAAGGATCAGCAATGAGAAAAGTAATGTCCTGTATAAATGCATCTAAATCCCTTCTAGATTAGGAATTATTTATTTTGAATGCAGGCACATGAATTCAATGGATAAGGTCTAACACCCTTCTCAGTTACAGAGATGAAATGTTGTACTTTCTTTGGGGTATTATTATTCCAGAAATGCAGAGCCTCATAATCATTACCGTATCCTGGTTTGAGTGAGTGGTAGGGGTTTCTTGGTAGCAGAGGAGGGGGCTACAGTGGTGGCCACCTGTGAGAAGTTTCTCAAAGTTACCCCGGCTCCAAGGTGGGTCTGTCTTTGCACCAAGTCTGGGCCACTTAGCTGTGCCTCTGTGAAGTGCTAAGGCTTGGACAATAAGCCTGAGCCAGAGTTGACCTATAGATGAATCCTGTATATTTTATTACTGATAAGCATTGTTCTAATAGGTATTATACTAAGTTATAGCAAACCACCTATTCTGATGTGAAAGGTGGGAGTATTGAAGCCTGAGCAACAGGCCCTGAACCGAAATTGCTAACTCAGTATGTAGTCATTAGTGAAATATGCATAGAAGATGTAGCTTAAACATCATAAAACATGTATCCTTCTTTGTCTGTGTGAGCAAGATAACAGGGCCACAGAGACAGTTATCTGGCCCTGTGACCTGGTGTGTGACCTTGGTCATAAATCAACTAGCTAAGCAGGGAAACTCCCTTAGTTTCTCCCCTGAGCCCTGGCCAGGCTCTGGGAAAATCTAACGTGAGACTGAAACCAGATATTTCCGCTTAAAACAAAAGGTGCCAGCTATTCTGGCTAGCTGATTTTTGAGTATATAAGGCTGGGCTCGTTTGCAGCGACTTTGGATGCCTCACCTATGGGTGGACACACCGCGTAGGACTCCCCACTTGCCGGGACAGGCTCTCCAAATCCTCACTGTAACCGGGGCTCCCCAGCGACTTCGGATCTGGATGATGGTAACGTATGCAAGTGGTGATGGATCTTTCTTAATCACTATCCTCTCTCTCAAGTAGTAATGATTTGATGCATTACCCTGTATTTTCCTATTTGTTTAAGTGCACTATTCTGTCTTTTCTTACTATATGTTTTCTGTATTATTGTTATATTATTTAGTTATTTCTAGTAAAATACGCCTGCTCTTTTCACTCTGGTGTCTGAGTTTAATTGATATCCCTAATCAGCAAAACACTCTGAGGTAACATATTTAAGGGGAACCTGAGAGGAGTTGTGGGAGTTGTGAGGAGGCATTTTGAGGAGAACATCTGTGCAAACACCAAGGTCAGTGGAAGAAAGGAGGAGAATAGGGGGGAGGTGCACCAGAGCAGAGAATCCCCTGTATCCCATGGTAAGATGGCGGTGCTGTTCCCCACTGCCACCCATGGAGCAGATACCGATTTGTGGCCTGTGGGAGGCCACATGATGCACCAGATGACTAAACCCAAAGAGTGCCAGGACCCTATGGGAAGAAGGCCCTGCTGTTGTAGTTATATATATACATAACTGTTGTAGTTTTTTATATATATATATATATGAACCAATATGAAATCAAGTTGTTGCAATAATATGATTTCATCTTCTGACATTTTCTAAATATAATCTTTTCAAGATTTTGAATTCACTTATCAGCTTAAGGTCTTGTTTTCTAATCTGGACTATTTTGTTCTGATATCGAATCTAACAGTTACTGTCTTATATATACGAAACTTAGATAATTATATCTTGAACTGAAATACGCATTTTTATGTTACATGACACATGAGAAGACAAACTGCGGAGACTCATCTTGACATCAGTAGATACTGACAAAATATTAAAAATCATTATCCTTGATTTATATGCTAATTTCTGTGAAGAAAGTGTTTAAGTTTGTTATATACTTTTTTCTTTCTAGACATCAGAAGTTACAGAAAGAATCCCAACCCTTTTACCAAGTGGATACAATGAACAGATGAAGGAGTATTTAACTATACTACTTAGTAAGATTGGACTTCCACTGCATTCCAAAGACTGTCTTGGTAGAGTACTTTATGTGACTTCAAACTTACCATCAAATGATGTCCTCCTTTTGACAATTAGCTTCTACTAAAGCTTACTCTCCTAACCTGTTAAGAATGGTTAAATAATGAAAGGCATGCAGTCAAGTTACTACTCAGTTGATATTAACATTTCCATTTAATTTGAACACAAATAATGCCTTTAATTATAGTGAAGGTTCTACATTGGCTGTTATAACTATAGATCATGCCACTGTACTTTATCCTGGAGCTGAGAATACCAGTCCTCATGTTCATAATAAACATTAATAAACAGTCACATTGTGCTTATAATTGCTCTGAAGTGCAGACACTTTAAAAGACCAACCAGACAGTAACCATTATTTTGATTTACTCCATCAGCCAGGAATCTCTTCTCCATCAGGAGTAAAGTACTTACTCGTTATACAAAAAAGCGGAAAAAACAATGTATTCCTTCACTTGTGATATTATGATTCCAGATGAAACAGGTCACTGAATAGCCATCACACTGCGTTGAATTTAAATTTCTTCTTTGAAATCATCTGGTACAAACTTCAGTTCCTGGAGCTGTAACATATCTTGATATAATATTACTTTTTAACTAAGATTGAAAAGAAAATGTAACCTGGTAAAATATCACATTGTGTTAAAAACCCTTGGCAAAAAAATAGGATTTTTCATGTATGTCAGGGACAGATGGCAAACTAACCTTCTAACAAAATATCTTATAAAGGTATAATTAAAAAGAACATCTATGTGTGTTCCCAACAACAAGCAAGAATTCTCTTCCATTAAATTACACCTAACCAACAATGAATAGTTAAAAGCTATCTCTTCATGATATAAAAGCTACTTTGGTGTACCTATAAAGTACAGTTAGTCCCCTGTGATGTATTGATCAAATTAACATGGTTATGACATTCCGTATTTGCTCCTTTGCTGGCAGGAAATAATCTGACCCAGATTGTGGTGGTATTTGTCAGAAACCTCAAGAGATCATTTTCTCTGCCATAAAACAACTGGTAAACATTTAACCAGCAACATTACTACAATACTTAATTCTCATTAGTTAAAATTCCAGTAACAATGTATTGATAAATGTGTTGGAAATTCAGAAAATATGAAAGCAATGTAATTTGTTCATGTAGTTGAATTCACATAAATGTAAATACACATAATTTAGCCAACAAAATATCACCAAGTAGAGAAACACCTTAGGAAGCTGCCAGGTGTACATCACAATCTGTTTCCATGCTGAAATATGTTCTAGCTTTAAGAGAATTCCACCATGGGAATAGAAAGGTGGGAGAGAGACAAGACATATCTTATAGAAATAAGATGGCTCTTTACTAATTTGGGGGATTATGATGCAGCTTCTATCCAACCAGTTACTCATCTGGTCCCAGTTCCTATCTAACCAGTTACTCATCAAGGAACACATCTTTGTTAGACAATTCAATAAAGCTCTGCTTTACCAGGCAATGGAGAGTCTTAACAGTAAGCTGTACAACGTATGTTAAGGGAAGTACTATTGTGTACCTTTGTTTAGGTAAAAAGCCAGCCTTGCATGCAGTATTTCACCAGCATTAAAGATTCTAAAAATCTCTCAAGTCCAGGAATTACTGTGAAAGCAATATGGATACTTCCGTTTACCCTCAGGAAGATTGCTAAGAAAGCAACACAGGTGATCCTACAAATGCATAAAGATATCTGCCTCCCATTTCCCTGGGTCCAGCTGATACTTTATCTTCTCATCACACAGCCAGAGCCCTGTCTATGCTGTAAAACATGCTTAAGATCTGCTGTGTTATTCTACTTCAGCTAGACTGATTCCATATTTCAGATGAAATAATTCAGGTACAGTGAGTGATACAGGTGTACCAGTTCACAGCAATACACTGCAAGCTGTAATGTGGAGAACCCCTTATAATCAGCTGATCACTGAGGTTTCAGCCATATTTGCAGTAAAACACAAGCAGGATGCTAGTTAACAAATCTGAAACTGTAGACAAAACTTATAACTTTGACAAAACTTTTCAGTACCTCAAATACCCAAGTTTTCTATATTTTCCATTGTGAACAACTTCTGCTCCTGTCGTCTTTCTTGACAATTCCAGTTATAATACCGGACCTCATTATAACATCAGAGAAAGGTAAATTATTCACTGGCTTGGAACCTGAGGGCTGCCCAGAAACCAGTGATCATGAAATGATCAAGTTCAATATGAGCAAACAGACAACAATCACAACTGACTGTATATACACTTGCTGCTTCAAAAGAGCTAAAAAAAATCTGAATAAAAAGATTAACAGAAAAATATAGAGAAAATTTGAATGAAGATAGGGAGTGGTTGACCATTTAAGAGTTTATTAAATGGTTCACCACAATCATGAGAGAAGATGACTTTGGCTAAACCTCCATCCTGATTCAGGGGTTAAATTAAGGTAACCACTACATATAGTAAAATAAAAAATCCAAGTATATTACAAGCAGAATGTTAGATGGTATTCAATTAGAAGCGATGAAAGACAGAAAATGTAAAAATACCAGGACTATTAAAAATAAGGAACCGTCAGAATATCAAAATAATATTTCAAATTTATTTTTCAAGTGTGATGAAAAAATCATCTATGCCAATGCAGAAAAGACAGAAATAAGCAATAAAAATTTATTTCCTGAATATAGAGAGACACAAAGCAATATACTTATAACATTAAAACACAATAAGGCACTGTACAATTTCTTTATTATCTATGGAAGTTATTAATATTTAATCTCAGGTGAATTGTACTCAGGAGTTCCTAAAAACATGGGTGAGCAAATCTGCACAACTTCTGTTTATTTTTGTTACATTTTTAATATTAGAGACCACTTTTAGATTATCAGAAAGACAGCTTGGGAGTGAATCAATCCCGTGGTGAAAATAAAGAAACTCTCATGATAGAAAATATTTATTTGTAGAATCTTTAGGAAAGAAAATTGTTTCATAAAACAAGGTCTGGAAGATGAAGTCAGACAAATTCAAACTAAAAATAAGACAAAAAATGTAGAGATTAATAATAATTAATAGACAGATATCATACAGAAAATGAAGAATTTTCCATTTCTTGATTTTTTGCCTTTGAAGTAATCTCAGGATTTTTCCGGATGATACAATTTTCTGACTGAAACTTCACTTACTCCTGGATGAAATGCTGGAACCCTGTTTTACACAGGAGATCATATTCAGTGCTCAAGAGGTTCTTTATGGACAAATAAATTTGTACATTAAGAAAGTTATGTAAAAAAATGTGTCATTTTATATGGACTACTGAATATACCTTATATATAATCAACACTTAGAATTAAGTAATGTAATTTTTTTTTTGAATCAGTATTTGGAATTGGAAAGGAAATTTACACTTTAGTTCTCCTCAGTGGCTTAGAGTCAATGGAAACACTTACTTTGGATAGATAGTTTCTCAACTACTTGGAGAATACCAACTATTTTACTATCAAAACAAAATAAGATATGGTTTCATTACATACTCCTATTTTTACATGTATGTATGCAAATGTGATTTCAGCACTATTTTACTAACATTCTATATTTGGGGGAAAATACTATAGGCTTTTTCCTGAGAGAAGAAAATGCATGAGTAAAGGCAGATTTCCCAGACTGGCAGCAGCTGCATAAAACATATATTTGTCCTGTCACACAAATGATCAGTGATAATCTGTGTCTCCTGAGTGACAAGCAGTATAACCTGCCTGTTGACTGAGCTACCTTATTTTACCTGTTGGCCAACACTTTTTTTTTTTTTCAGCGTCACAGACCTTATGGACAAAATCCATATGACAATTTGTCAATGTGTACAGCTGGTCAAGGAGACTCAGAGCAAGTCAGGTCCACAGGTGCAGCTGACAGCTTTCCCAAAGAGGGATTGAAGTGCTAAGGCTTGGACAACAGGCCCAAGCTGGAGTTGACCTATAGATGAATCCCGTATGTTTTATAACTGGTAACCATTGTGCTAGTAGGTATTGTGCTAGGTTATAACAAACCACCTATGCTGATGTATAAAGTGCTAAAGTATTGAAGTATTGAAGCCTGAACAACAGGCCCCGAGATGAAGCTGCTTAGTATGTAATAATTAACAAAGTATGTATGCTCACTAGTGAAAGATGCAGCTTAGACAGAATATAATCAGTAGGTGAGAATGAAATGTTGAGAGAATGTATCCAACTTCCCTTGCTCAGCCTTGTTCAAGGCTGAGAACCCAAGTATTTGGCCTTGTTAGAAACTCCCTTAGTTCTCCCCTCTGAGCCCTGGACAGGCTTTGGGTGGAATCCAACAGGAGGATGAAACCAGAAACTTTCCGCTTAAAGGTGCAAGTTATTCTGGCTTGTTGATTTTCAGTATATAAGGCTGGACCCACTTACTGTGACTTTGGATCCGTCACTTATGGGTGGACGCACCGTATAGGACTTCCCACTTGCCAGGCAAGGCTCTCCAAATCCTCACTATAACCAGGGCTGCCCAGCGACTGCAGATCTGGATGATGGTAACGTATGCAAGTGGTGATGGATCTTTCTTAATCACTATTCTCTCTCTCATGTAGTAATGATTTGATGCATTACCCTGTATTTTCCTGTTTGTTGCTTTAGGTGCATGTTTTTTTTCTTACTGTATGTTTTCTGTATTACTCTGTTACATTATTTAGTTATCCCCAGTAAAATATGCCTACTCTTTTCACTCTGGTGTCCGAGTTTAATTGGTATCCTTAATCAGCAAAAGAGGGATCAGCTGCAATTTTCACATGCAGGTTCCATGTTCTTGCTCCTGCCAAATTTTTGCCATGCTTCCCAAGTTTTACATTTATTTATTAGAAAAAAAAAAAAAAAAAAAAGGAAAAAAAAGAAAAATACTGGTTTTATTCATTACAGATGTGGGAAAACTAATCCTTACATTTGTACCATTGACAGTTTACAGGTGACTTGCCAGACTTGCACAATGAGCCTTGACTTGACTCCACATTGAAAAACATATAACAAACTTCAGTTCTGTGACTAGGAATTAAGCATGATGGAAAGATACATTCCTAAAAATTCTGCTTTATATAGAGAATCAGATGAAATTTTTCAGAAACATGATTCTGGGATCTACTGCTTACATGAGGCACATTTATAGATCATTAAAAACCCAGAATTCTTCAGCCATCCATATTATATCACTAATAAAAACAACAAAAGTTAGAGGTGAAATAAAAACCCATGCACGTGTATGAAAAATAAAGCTTAAGTTTTTATTCTTAGAAATGTCTTTCATCTATCTGTTAATTGATAATTCAAATGGAGTTTATTCCCTAGTACAAAAGCAAAAGGCCAGGTGTGTTGTGGGAAAGATTTACAAGTATATAAAATAAAAATAAAAAAATTTTTTAGACATCATTAGCTTTCATACTTTGACTTGCTGTATATTCTAACTCCACACTACCTCCTGCACAATTAGTCCACTGAACACTAAGAAGAGTGACAGTTAATCCTTTTCTTATTCTTCATTAATAATACTAAAATACTCTCAAAAACATTTGTTAATAGCATAGTGTTAGTCTCCCAGAGACTTTGTATAGGGAGATTATTTCTTTTTTCCATTCATCATTGTTTCTATACAGAATGATAACCTTAAAGAATAAAAATTGTCAGTATACCATACTTTGGAAAATATAGTGTTAGAGAATAACACAAAAGTGAAAAAAAGTCACCTTTTGTGCAAGCAAGAAAGCTACTAAAACTACCTGAAATACATGAAGGTCTGATATAGGTTCTTTTTTTTTTTTTTTCTGCAATAAAAAGAATAGAACAGGGAAGACAGCTGTGTCTAACAGCATATTTTATGTCTTGCTTCTGGGAGAGAATATAGCCATTACCCTAATATGGGTGAGATTAACAAAGGAAAAGAAGAATAACATAATCATGTATTTTCTACAGGAAGCACAGACATCTGTAATGTGGAGATATGACCCAAATATAGAGTCAAAATATAATTTTAATTAGATTTTTTGTTTTGTGAAGATTCATTGTAGTAAAATGTATTGACCAAATAGAGGAGAGACAATCTTTTAATTTAAAAGTATAGCCAAGGAGCTGAGAGTACTAGACCAAGTTCCTGAGTCTGAAATGGAGGGGTTTTAGGAGAAAAGTAAGCAAATAATTTCATTTTTTGCTTTTACATGAATGGCATTTTCTAGCAAAGACCTGTGTTACGCAAAGTTAGAGTAACTGCTGGATAAAATGTATACTTGAGTGTTCTTTGGAAGCATTCACTCAAAACTGTGATGTTACACCATTAGTCTCATGTCAGCTGTTCCCCACAGTCACAGGTAAAACAGAAGGTGAGAGTGGATGGAGGATCTACATCAGAGACTCAAGCTGAAGTAGACCTATACTCTCCCTAACTATGCCTGAATAATTTTGTCAGCTTTTAAGAATACCCTTCAGCCCAGTTAATGGTATTTTAATGTTAAGATATAGACCTGATTTCAATTATATGATCCTCTGTGAATCTCTCCTCTAGCTGTCTCTCTGTGACAGAATCTCAGAAACCCCTTTTCTTATTATATTTTAAGCATTTTGTCATGATGCTCTACCCTCCAGTCCTCCCATATGAGCAAATGTATGTATTTTTAGTGTTTTCTCTAAATTAAAATGTAATAAAAGAGATTCAGATGTTCTTTGTGACTTGTTAGTTTAGCTTATTCGGTAAGATAAGTCTCAAGGTGATTACAAACCAAACTGTATTAGAAATGTCACAAATGGAAACAGTAATGAAATGGTGTGCTAGAAAATACATCATGTCTTGGATTATAGCAACTATTTTGTAAGCAATGTTACAAACTGATGATTTTAAACTCTGAAAAATACTTGAGCAACAGAACAAGATAAAAACCTAAAAAATGTCATTTAGGATAAGATGAGGCAACTGTTCCTAGGAGACAGACAAATTTTCTTTAGAATAACATAATAATTCTCAGGTTTTGTCACTCACATAACGATAGAGTGATAAAGAATTAGAAGATTATAATGTCCCATATGTACTCAGGTAACATGTTTGTCACATTCCTGGAAATAAAGAAACACTTGTGTTTTAGCCTGAATACAATTTCCATTACATAGTAAGGTCTCAAGTTGCCACTGCCCCTTATCCTGGACTTAGAAAACAAGGTTGAAGCAGGAAGTTCTTTCAGGTCTGGAGCAGAGGAATTATTCTGGTCTACATAGCAACAAAGCAAGACATATATTCACTCTACTATTCATAAAGCAGAATAAATACTAGAAGAATCCAAGCCATTTTGGAGGAAAAAAATACAGAAATCCAATGATCTGGGTGTTTTAAGAAAGTTCCATAAATTCTGTATAAGTCTGGGATGCAGAAAAGCACTGTTCCTGGCAAAAACCTAATGCAATGGTAGAAAAGTCAGAGACTATCAAAACACATCTCTTTCATAACAAATATTATTTCAGTGAAAATGAGAAGCATCCTAATCTATATCTTCCAAGAAACTTTGATTTTCAGCAAGAAGTCTGATAATAATAATTTTAAATTATTTCAAGTTTGCTTGCTGTAGATTACGAGACTGGCAATTGGGCTTTCTCATTTCTTGTTTCTTTTATATGGATTCTGCTTTCTAGTCTAGTCTTTCTATATCTTCTATGAAGAATGTGAACTCACTTATTATGGGAACTGTATTAAATTCTGAAAATGACCTTTCATATACATCTGTTCTCCACTTGTTTTCAGTTAGCCATTACACATCTAAACTTGTTACATGTCAGTTAGGCTGGTTCACATTGATGGAGTTTTGTTGATTTTCATCTGCGAAAGATCTGCTCCAATATTTCAGAAAATCATTGACTGAAAACCCAGAAAAAAACCCTGTGGTTAACTCAGTATATTAAATATAATCTAAATGTCCTGTTAAAAATAGAACTCAAATCTCATGGGCTGAAAACGTTAAACACTAACAAAGTATTTGGGCTGATCAGCATTCTCTGGAAAATAAATTGAAGGGAGAAAGAGGAAAAATTCTCCTTTTATTTTCTTTCATTGGTATTTTACAAGTCTGATGGCTATACATACTTTTAAAATGTAATGGTTTCAAGTGAAAATATAATTGGGGGTTTGTTTTTTCAGTGCTCTGAAAGAACATTTTTATTGCATAAATATTTAAATTCTATATCTGTCCAGACTTTGCATTAATCTTCGGGATACCAGAAAAAGGGCTTGAAATTAGCTTTGTTATTTTTCTTTTAAATTGTGCAATCTAAATAAAATGTTTTCCTGTCAAGCTGAACTTGATACATAACTGTTGTTTGATAGTGTCCCCATCCAATGTCAGGGGAGGTTTCGATACGATCCCAAGAGAGAGATTAAGACAGAAATGAGGTCAAATGCCGTACAACCTTTAAAACTTTATTCCCATAAAAAGAAGTAATAGCGATAGGACAGAGGGAAGCAGAAAAGGTCAGAACAACTAAGTAAGCAAACGGAAGAGATGCAGCAAGATCAGTTACCCCCACTACGAACCCAGCCGTGTCCCGTTGGTTCGACCTCAGTGCAGGTGTTGGGGGATCCCCTGAGAGAAGAGTACGCAGTCCTTTTATCATCCCAGTCCCTACGATTAGTCCACCCATTTCCACAGAGCTCATTATCATACTTGCCGCCCCGTGTTCCTCCATGCACGCATGCCCAGGTGTTCACGGTGGTTATACCAGGGGGGAGTCAGCTAGCGACACCTTTAGGCTCTGCACGTCCTCCTCATCCCAACTTCTTCCCCCAGCCCTGCGCACAAGTGCACCTTGGTAGATGTTTTGAAAGATTTAGTTGTTTCAGCTTAGGGCAGACACTGTGGCTCTTTCGGGGATATTTTTGTCCTCTTCAGGGCGTACTTCTTCATGGCAATGGGATGTTGAGGCCAAGTTTAGACAGTGGTGCAATGTCAAAACAGACAGCTGACACAGTCCGACAGTGTCTTACACCACCCTGCAGCTCAGGAAATGGTAATGGTGCAACAGCAATGCCGAGACAAAAGAGCTGATGCAGTTCCTTACAGATAGTGAGTTAAGTATGATATAATATTTAGGCTTATAAATTCTGAAAATGCTATGGAAATTTGTCGCAAGCTTAGGTTTTGTTTGGATAACACTATGCTCTATAGTTAATCCCTAGAAAAATGGATACATCTTCTTACTGTAGGGGAAGTGAAAACAATAGTGAAAATAAGCAAAACCTCCTTTTAGATAAATGTTGGTAATGTCCAAAGAAACCCAATACTTTTATCATCTTGGCATTTTCTAAATTCATTATGAGACTCAGTATATGAGCAATGACACTTGCATTTCTTCCTTTATGAAAATTCTTTCTGCTGTTGTGGACAAATCCATTGGTAGAGCCAGTTGAACCTAACCCATAGTACAATTATGGCAATAAAGAATTTTGTAATTATGATGTTTGGAGATTGGAGATGTACATTGGTAATAATAATTATCATAACTGGTATAATGACTTTGCATTATATTGCACTATTAATCAGAGGCTCTCAAAGAAGTTTACAAACTTTAATTATGCCTTGCGACATACATGTGAGATTAAGTAGTGTGTGGTCAGTTTCTTCCATTTTACAGATGACAAACTAATTTACACAAAAATTTGACAGCTGAGCTATGAATCCTGTTACCCATCTGTCTCATCAACTGATGACAATGTTATGCTGTCCATATCCAGAACATCATTCCAGTATTGATTCTGCCTGCTTTTTGGAAAACAGTAGACTGTAGTATGCTTGTCTGCACTATTTGTTAGAGCATTATAACCAGAGCTACAGTATTTTTCATAAAAGAAATAGCTGTTCATTTTTTAATTTCAAAAATTGCTACAGTAATTTTTAGTAAGTGTTTTGAAAAATATATTGGTTGTGGATCAAAAAAAGTATAAATAATGGTATTTTTGTGACTGTACAAATTTTTGGCCTTACAATGTGTTTTTTTTCCTATCCTCTCATTTTCTGAATACTTTAACCCCATAGCAGTGCAGGACAAATATTCTTTATTACAGTCATTGCTTTTAAATTATTCTTCTATATGTTTTGAATTAACACAGAAATAGAACAGAAAAATGATTAAGCTGCTTATGTGACACCTCATGCTTCTGTGAATGCCTGTGGAGGAGGTAGAGGAATTTCAATGAACCTTCTCACTTCTTTCTGATCCTCTTTGAAGTACACTCAAATCAACATGTCCACAAACTTCTGCCTTAGATCTAACTGTAACTGATAGATCCAGCACCAAAGATCTAGCTCCTTCCCATCAGTCATGAGTTCACCAGTACTTACAAGCAATGAAAATTAAGTAGGACAATTAACCTGACTAAGGAGACAAAAACTAATAATCCCAGGTCTAGGAACTCTGTCTCAACAACAAAAATTATGTATGCTTCATTGTACTTTTCCAAAGATCTCATATTATTTCTGCTTTACCTAAAATTGGATTTGAATCAAATGTACTAAATGCAAACACACTAAAACAAAATTCCTGAAAACTAGTAAAGTTTCCTCTTGTCTCTACTAGATTGCAGAAGAAATCACTTCTGTACCACAGAATCCACAGTAGGGAGAGTGTTGCTTTCCCAGTGCAAGAAACCCTGTTCTTTTAAACTTCTCAAGTTGTTGGCCATCCAGAAATGCATTGATAACAATAACTGATATAATTACATTTTTTTAATTAAGCTTGCAAATCACAGTTAACACAAAAAGTAAAAGAAGTGGAGCATTTCTAATTGATTATTTATCAATCTGAACACTTGATTGAGCATACATTATTAAATTCAAATAAATAGAATCATAGAATGGTTTGGGCTGGAAGTGACCTTAAAGATCATTTAATTCCAACAACACTGCCATGGGCAGGGACAGCTTCCACTAGAAATATCTTCCAATAGGAAGTTTTTATGCAAAGGTTAATTTTCTCTTTTGCATTTCATTTGGCATTTTTAGTAAAAGGAAAAAGTGCTTGCAGTGTGTCCGTTTCAAACAAGTTTAAAGCTTTTTTGCTGCCAAAACTAAAGGGTCAACATAGCGCTTAGAGATATGGTGTAGTTGGGAACTGTCAGTGTTAGGTCAATGGTTTGACTAGATGATCTTCAAGGTCTTTTCCAACGCAGATGATTCTGTGATTCTGTGAAAGAGTAGCTTAGCTGTAGAGAATAGAAATCAGCTGGAGCATTAACTGCCCTATATGGTGTAAATCAAAAGAATATCTTAAAATATTGAAGTTTTTATGGTGGATATCCTTAGCCAAACACCACGCAGATGCTTGCTCACTCTCCTCTACCCAGGTGATGGGGGAGAGAATTGGAGGGGTTGTAAAGGTAGGGAGGCTCATAGATTGAGATAAAAGCAGTTTAATAATTGAAATAAAATAAAACAATAAGAACAATGATAGAAAGTACAAAGGAGTAAGGTACGTTGTGATTGCTCACCACCAACTGACCGATACTCAGCCCATTCCCAGCTAGCTATCCCAGAAAATCCCAGATACCCAAACCACAATGCCGGAAATGAGAGAAAACCCCCTCCTTCACAGCTGACCTTTCTCTATAAACTGAGCATGATGTTACATGATATGGAATATTTCATTGGTCAGTTTGGGTCTGGTACTCTGGCTATTCTCACTCCCAGTTTCTTGTACACCTGCACACTGGCAGAATATGGGAAACTGAGAAGTCCTTGATTTCTTAGCAGCAACTGAAAACATCAGTGTATTATCAACATTTTTCTCATACCAAATTCCATACTGAATCCAAAGCACTATTCTAGCTACGAAGAAGAATAATTAACTATCCCAGCTGAAACCAGGACAGTATCCACCCCTTATTCCATACCATTTATGGTATGCTCAGGTTCCATGTTTCCCAATACATTCTATTTAATCACCACCTCTTTCCCTGTTTTTTGATGTATACGCACAGATATCATTTTCTTAGTCTGTGGACCATCCCTCCAAAGTGAGTTCTTTTCGTCTATAACTTTGGGTTACATCTGTCATGACAGTCTTCTAAGGCAGGAGGGGTGATGTTTAGTTGGCTTGGTCAGTGGAGTGGGCAACCTTGGTCACAACAGGGGAAAAGCATGTAGTCTCTGCTACGTTTGGAGCTTATAACCGATGTATCTGACATGGTCCATGCTCACAGTCTGAGGGTTGAAGATGTCAATCATGAGAACGTTGCTGGGCACCAATTGCTGAAATCAGTCCTGACTCTATCAAAGTTCTTTTTTTTTTTTTAATTAATGTGATGCCATTAGTGTAATATTTATCAATCATAGCTGTGATGATATGCAATAACAGGGCTATTTAGCAATTACCATCATACTGTTCAATTCATTGCCTATGTTCATGCCCTGAGGCACACATTGAACTTCCCCATCCCTCTGCATTGCCCACCAAGTGCATCCAGGTCCTTCGGCAAAAGTAATCCCATGCATGGGTTTACCTTTACCCGAGACAGGAACAACCCAGACCATCTTCCCCATAATATTTTTAATATGTACTTGTCATAGTTTGAATTCAGTTGGCAGCCAATCACCATGGAGCTGGTTGCTCATCCTCCCCTAAGCCCTCCCAGGAAATAGGGGAAGGACAAAAGTAAAAAACTCATAGGTTGAGATAAAAACAGTTTAGTAATTGTAATAAAACAAAACAATAACAATAACAGGAAACACAAATAGCTAATACACAATGAAATTACTCACCGCCCGCCGACATTACCCAGCCCACTCCCAGACAGTGATCCCAACAGAACAAAGATCCTGCTGACAAAAAAAAAACAGAAGTGAGAAACAACCCACCTCCTTTATATACTGAGCATAACTTCACATGATATGGAATACTTCACGAGCCAATTCAGGCCCAGCACTCCAACTGGCCCCCTCACAGCTCAAGAAAATAAACTTTATCCCAGCCAAAATCAGGACTGTGCTACAGGGACTTTATCTCTATCTACAGTATGTCGAGGGTTTGATTGGGCAGGGCCAGCCTCATTGGCAGATCTTCTAATGTTAACAAGGTTGCTTTTGCTAAATGCATGTCCCAGTCTTTGAAAATTTCACGACATATTGCTCTCAGCGTAGTTTTTAACAACCCATTGTACCACTCAGTTTTCCCATAGGCTGGTCATGACAGGTGATGTGATATACCCACTCAATGCCATGTTCTTTGGCCTAAGTATCTATGAGATTATTTCAGAAATGAGTCCCATTATCAGTCTCAATTATTTCTGGGGTACCATGGTGCCACAAGATTTGCTTTTCAAGGTGCAGAATAGTATTTCAGGTGGTGGCATGGGGCACAGCAAATGATTTCAAACATCCGGTGACTGCTTCCACCATTGTGAGCACATAGCATTTGTTGTGCCAAGTTTGTGGGAGTGTGATATAATCAATCTACCAGGCTTACCCATATCTGTATTTTAACCATCATCCCCCACACCAAATAAGTTTAACCATTGGTTTCTTTTATTGCAGCACATGTTTCACAGAATCACAGAATCATCTAGGTTGGAAAATACCTTGAAGATCATCTAGTCCAACCATTAACATAACATAGACAGTTCTCAACTACACCGTATCCTTAAGCGCTATGTAAACCCGACTCTTAAACACCTGCAGGGATGGGGATTTCACCCATGCCCTGGGTAGCCTATTCCAATGCCTAACAGCCTGCTCTGTAAAGAAATACTTCCTAATATCTAGTCTAAACCTACCCTGGCACAACTTGAGGCCATTAGCTCTTGTCCAATGGCTAGTTACTTGGTTAAAGAGACTCATCCACACCTCTCTGCAACCTGCTGTCAGGTAGTTGTAGAGGGCGATGAGGTCTCGCCTCAGCCTCCTCTTCTCCAGACTAAACAACCCCAGTTCCCTCAGCCGCTCCTCATAAGACCTGTGCTCCAGACCCTGCACCAGCTTCGTTGCCCTTCTTTGGACACGCTCAAGTAATTCAATGTCCTTTTTGTAGTGAGGGGCCCAAAACTGAACACAGTAATCAAGGTGCGGCCTCACCAGTGCTGAGTACAGGGGCAAGATCACTTCCCTGTCCCTGCTGGCCACGCTATTTCTGATGCAAGCCAGGATACCATTGGCCTTCTTGGCCACCTGGGCACACTGTTGGCTCATATTCAGCCAGCTATGAATCAACAGCCCCAGGTTCCCCTCTCACAGGCGTCCAGCCACTCCTCCCCAGGCCTCTAGCGCTGCTGGGGGTTGTTGTGGCCAAAGGGCAGAACTCGGCATTTAGCCTTATTGAAATTCACACTGTTGGCCTTAGCCCATCGCTCCAGCCTGTCCAAATCCCTCTGCAGAGCCTCCCTACGCTCGAGCAGATCAACACTCCCACCCAACTTGGTGTCGTCTGCAAACTTACTGAGGGTGCACTCGATCCCCTCGTCCAGATCATCAATAAAGATGTTAAACAGGAGTGGCCCCAAAAATGAGCCCTGGGAGTCACCACTCATGACCAGCTGCCAACTGGATTTAACTCTGTTCACCACAACTCTTTGGGCCCGGCCATCCAGTCAATTTTTTACCCAGCAAAGTATGTGCACATCCAAGCCACGAGCAGCCAGTTTCACCAGGAGAATGCTATGGGAAATGGTGTCAAAGGCCTTACTAAACAACATCCACAAGCTTTCCCTCATCCAATGAGCAGGTCGCCCTGTCATAGTGACTTGCGGAAAAATTAAATCTACAACTTTGGGGTTGTAAAGCAGGTATGTTTATTCAGCGCTGGGCGCATGGGGGATCGCTCCACCACAAGCATGCGCAACCTCCGGTAGCTATTGTCTTGCTTATATGTTACAAAGTATTGTATATTCATAAGACACCTATACATATTCATAGTCTATCTCCGCCTCCCCTCACTTCTCATAGTAATCAGGTCTCTTCCTCTTGCGCCTGCGCATTGAGCTCCTCAAGTCCTGGGCAGGGGTCACATAGATGAAGTATCTCCTCTTCCTCACTGATGAACTTTTCACCTTGCCGGTCTGCTCAGCCTCAGTTGTTCCCGGTCCTCTGTCCGAGCCCCCAGGCCGGTTTGTACCGGAATCCGGGGCAATCTCACTGCTAACATATACATTCTCAAGGGCAGAAGAAGCTTCTGCCCCGACCAGAAGATAGTATCCTAGCAACTTTATCAGCGTCTGGTAGGTTTCAGCACATAGCCCCCCTCATCCCTGCGCAAGTTCTCCTTTCTTGTGCCGTCTGAGCACCATTGTTTACATTCCCTGTCTCAATAGAAGGAGATCAGGTTTGTCAAGCAGGACCTGCCTTTCATAAACCCACGCTGACTGGGCCTGATCATCTGATTGTCCCACATGTGTTGTATGATGCTACTCAGGATGAGCTGCTCCATCAGCTTCCCGGGCACCAAAGTCAAGCTAACAGACCTGTAATTTCCTGGATCACCCTTCAGACCCTTCTTATATATGGGTGTCACACTGGCCAATTTCCAGTCTGTCAGGACCTCCCTGGTCAGCCAGGACTGCTGGTAAATGATGGAAAGCAGTTTGGCGAGCACCCCAACTAGCTCCTTCAGCACCCTCGGCTGTATCCCATCCGGTCCCATAGACTTGTGTATGTCTATGTGATGCAGTAGGTCACTGACTATCTCCTCCTGGATTGCGGGGGGGTCGTTCTAGCAGTCTCTGTCTTCTGGCTGAGGAGGCTGGATTCCCTCAGTACGACTGGTCTTGTTATTAAAGACTGAGGCAAGGAAGGCATTAAGCACCTCAGCCTTTTCCTCGTCGCTTGTTACCATATTTCCCCCTGCGTCTAGCAGGGGATGGAGGCTTATATGTATAGAAACATTTCTTGTTGTCCTTGATTGCTGAAGCCAGATTAATTTCTAGCTGGGCTTTAGACCTCCTGATTTTGGCCCTGCATAGCCTCACAGCCTCTTTGTAATCACTATGAGTGGCTAGCCCCTTCTTCCAAAAGCTGTAAACTCTCCTTTTCTCCCTGAGTTGCAGCCAAAGCTCCATGTTTAGCCAGGGTGGTCTTCTCTGGTGTTGGCTTCTCTTACAGCACCTGGGGACTGCCTGCTCCTGAGGCAGTCAGGAGTCACTTCCTTCTTCAAGAGTGTCCAGCCTTCCTGGACCCCTATACCCTTCAGGACTGTCTCCCAAGGGATTCTGTTAAGCAGGTGCCTAAATAAGGCAAATTCAGTCCTTTGGAAGTCCAGGATGTCACTTCTGCTGCCCCCTCTCCTGGTCTCTCTAAGAATAGAGAACTCTCTTGTATCATGATCACTGTGCCCTAGTCAGCCTTCAGCCACCACTTCCTCCACCAGTCCTTCTCTGTTCACAAAGAGGAGATCCAGCAGGGCACCTTCTCTGGTCGGTTCTCTCACCAGCTGCGTCAGGAAGTGATCTCCCACGCATTCCAGGAATCTCCAGAACTAGGCCCGCTCTGCTGTGTCGTATTTCCAGAAGATGTCTGGGAAGTTAAAGTCTCCCACAAGAACAAGGGCAAGCGATTGTGAGATTTCTCCTATCTGCCTATAGAATATTTCATCCAGCTCTCTGTCCTGGTTGGGTGGCCTATAGCAGACTCCTACGACAACTTTCCCCCCGATTCTAAGGCAAAGACACTCCACCCTGTCTTCACTACACTTGTACTCAAAGCAATCATAACAGTTCCTAACATACAGCACCACCCCACCACCTCTCCTTCCTTGTCTATCCCTCCTAAAGAGCTTGTAACCATCAACTGGCACCCTCCAGTCATGGGAGACATCCCACCATGTTTCTGTAATAGTCACTGCATCATAATTTTCCTGTTTCATCATGGTTTCAAACTCCTCCTGTTTGTTACCCATGCTGTGTGCAATGGTATAGATGCACTTGAGATAGGCTGGTGTTTTGCCCCCTTCCCCCTTCAAATCTAGTTTAAAGCTCTGTCAATGAGCCCAGCTAACTCCTGCCTCAAGATCCTTTTCCCCCTCTGGGACAGGTGCATCCCATCTAATGCCAAAAGATCTAGCGTCCTGTGTACTAACCCATGACTGAAAAATCCAAAGCCCTGACAGTAACACCAGTCTTGAAGCCACAAGTTCATCTGTTGAGTTCTCCTGCATTCTTCTTCATCCATCCTCGCAACTGAAGGGATGGAGGAGAACACAATTTGTGCTCCCGAACCCTTAACCAGTTTCCCCAAGGCCCTGAAATCTCTCTTTAATGATTTTGGTCTTCTCCTGGTAATATTGTTGTTACCTACCTGAAAAACCAAGAGAGGGTTGTCGTCCTTGGGTCTCACTAGAACAGGAAATTTTGCTGTGAGGTCCTTCACCCGGGCCCCAGGGACACAGCAGACTTCCCTATGATGCGATTCCGATCTGCATATTGGGCCTTTGACACCCCTCAGAATGGAGTCTCCCACTACAATGGGTGTAGAACTGGTTTTAATACCTGGTCTAGAATGACCCGGCCTTGGTGGACCTTGGTCTTCCTCCTTGTTTGACTCATTTTCTTCCTCCTTCTCTACTTCATTTAAAAGTTCCAGGGCCCCACATCTGTTGTGAAGGGAGGGTGAGGGAGGTTGGGAGAACATTTTCCTGCCTCCCTAAGCAGGGACCTGTTTCCAGCCTCCCCCATCTCTTAGGTCCCCTCCTTCTGCCTGGTAGCAAGAAGGTGAGGGATCACCTACCTCTTTTGGAGCCTCCATTTTCTCCTGTTAATTCAGGGGTGCTAAGGTGTTACTCCACCAATCAATTTCCCTTTCACACTCCCTAATAATTCTTAATCTTTCAACCTCTTCTTTGAGTTCCTCCACCAGGCTGAGCAGGTCATCCGGCTGATCACAGCACACACTGGTGTTGTCACTGCTGCCCTCCGGCAGGATTGACAGGCTTAGGCACTCCCTACAGCCTAGGACTTGGACCATTGCATGTTTGCGTGGCAGCTCCGTCTGGGTCACCACATTCTTCCTGGTGGTGGTTTTGACATGAGTGGAGACCATGGTTCATTCTACTCGTGGAGGATGATAAGATGAATCCAGCTCAGATAAGTTCTAGACACAGGAGATGGAGTGTGCCCTGTCTCTTCGCCCTGTCTGCGCAAACTGCTGTGCAAACTGATGTGCCACACCCTTCTGATGTACCACACCCTGTTTGCCGTGGTCCCTTGAGGGCTGCTCTTGTATGTGAGGGGCATTGGGCATCGTCACTCCAGTCTCCGCCTACTCTGAGTCACCACTGTCCTTGTTAGCTGCTCACTCTTCCTGCTCAGGTGGGAGGTGACTTAAGGCTCTCCCTCTTCCCTGGGCTTCTGCCTTCTCGTATTGTGGTTTTGCCATGTGGTTTTGATGCTTTCAGAAGGGTCCCCTGTTGCTATCCTCCTCTTCAGAGCCCCTCTCCTCAGCAACTTTTACATTCATGGATAACCTGTGCAATTAATGTCCATGGTTAATTGCACCCCTTAATCACAAACACACCCTTCCCTGAGGGCCTGAGGAGTCATGGGCCCAGCAACTCATAAATTTTTCACTGTTATGTTACCAGTCCAGATCCATTTGAGCCACCTTAATCTTAGCAGCTTTATCCAACTGTAGTTTTTTTGATGTTCTTCAGGGGTCCAACTCTTACGTGCATGAACTCCTTCATGATGTATTTTCACAAGTAAATTCCCTAACTGAGCAGCAACATCTTGCCATAATTCAGCAACCCAGATGGGTTTGCCTCTGTGCTGCCAGTTGCTCCATTTCCATTGCTGTGACCAGCCCCACAGGGCATTTGCCACCATCCATGAGTTGGTATAGAGATAGAACAGTGGCCACCTTTCTTGCTCAGAAATATCTAAGGCCAGCTGGATGGCTTTCACCTCTACAAACTGTCTCTATTCACCTTCTACTTCAGCAACTTCTGTGATCCATCATGTGGGGCTCCACACAGCAGCCTTCTACCTTCAATTTTTTTCTACAATGTGACAGGACCCATCAGCAAAGAAAGTATATCACTTCTCATTATGCAGTACTTTATTATATGGTGGGATCTCTTCAGCATGTGTCACATCATTCTGAAATCTTTGCCTTCTGGCCAATTTGTGATCAATTCCAGTATTCCTGGGTGGCTAGGTCTCCATATTTGAGCCCGTTGTGTGATCAGTGTGACCCACTTTCTCCACATGTCATTACTTGCATGATATGTAGAGGGCACACTCCCTTAGAACATCCAGCCCAGCACCAGCAGCCAAGATGCCAGGAAGAGCTGTGCTTCAGTACCAATCACTTCTGAAGCAGTTCAGACTCCTTCATATGCTGCTAATATCTTTTTCTCAGTTGGCGTATAGTGGGCTTCAGATCCTCTATATCCCCAACTCCAAAACCCCAGGGATTAACCTTTGGACTCCTCTGGTACTCTCTGCCATAGACTCCAGGTAGGTCCATTCTCCCTGGTTGCATGCACATTTTTAATAATTTGTGGTGCCCAAACTTGCCCAAGGGCTACTGCATGAACTATTTCCTGTTCAGTTTATTCAAAGTCTTGTCGTTGTTCAGGGCCACATGTAAAATCATTCTTTTTCCAAGTCACTTGATAAAGAGGGCTTACATTTTGACTGTAATTTGAAATACGCAGTCTCCAGAAACCCACAACACCTAGGAAAGCTTGTGTTTCCTTTTTGCTAGTCAGTAGGGATATAGCTGTTATTTTATTAGTAACATCCATTGAAATCTGATGACATCCATCTTGCCATCGTATTCCTGAAAACTGGATCTCCTGTGCAGGTCCCTTGACCTTACCCCGCTTTATGGCAAAATTTGGTCTCAGAAGGATTTGGACTATTTTCTCTCCTTTCTTAAAAACTTCTTCTGTTGATTACCCCATAGGCCATCAATGTATTGCAGGTGTTCTGGGGCTTCACTCTGTTCCAGTGCAGTCTGGATCAGTCCATGGCAAATGGTGGGGCTGTGTTTCCACCCCTGGGGCAGTCGATTCCAGGTGTATTTGACACCCCTCCAGGTGAAAGAAACCTGTGGTCTGCACTCTACTGCCAAAGGGATTGAGAAGAACATGTTAGCAATATCAGTTGTGGCATACTACTTGGCTGCCTTGGACGCTAGTTCATATTGAAGCTCTAGCATATCCAACATGACAGCACTCAGTGGTGGCGTGACTTCATTTAGGCCACAATAATCTACTGTCAATCTCCATTTTCCATTAGATTTTCACACTGGATATATGGGCTGTTAAAGTGTGAGTAAGTCTTGCTGATCACTCCTTGGCTCTCTAGTCAACAAATCAGTTCATGGATAGGAATTACAGTCTCAGTTGGTGTGATATTGCCGTCAGTGCACTATTGTAGTGGCAATTGGCACCCATTATTCTTTGACCCTCAACAGTTCCACAGCAGAAGGGTCCTCTGAGGGACCAGACAATGCAGACAGCTGTTTAATTTCCTCTGCCTCCACGACAGCTATACTAAAATCCCACGGGTACCCTTTTGGGTCCTTAAAATACCCTCTCCTGAGGAAATCTACACCAAGAATGCATGGAGCATCTGGGCTAGTCACAACGGGGTGCTTTTGCCACTCATTTCCAGTTAGGCTAACCTCACACTCCATTCTGTTGAGACTTCCCTGTCACTCCTGAAACACAAATGGTTCTGCCCCTTTAATATTTAACAGCATTAGGGTGCATTGGGCACTAGTGTCCACTAGAACCTTATACTGCTGGGGGTCAGATGTGCCAGGCCATCGAATCCAAACAGTCCACTAAACTCAATTTTCTCCATCCTCCACTTGGCTGGAGGCAGAGCCCCTCTAATATTTGTCATATTGTTATTGACAAATGGGTTAGTGTGGTATCTGCAGGTCTCAGTCTCATCTTGGTTACTCCTTACGAATATGAATCAGAAGTTCTTCTCATAGGATTGGTGTCCCGATCCAATGTCGGGGGAGGTTTCGATACGATCCCAAGAGTGAGATTAAGACACAAACAAGGTCAAATGCCATATACCCAAAACAGGTTTTTTATTATTAAAGAAGTGAAGAGGGGTAGCGATAGGACAGAATGGAAGGAAAAGGCAAAAATAAAGCAAGGATGCGGGATAGGGCTGCAAGAATAGTCACCACCATGGATCCAGCGACGTCCCGTTGGTCCTCAGTCTTCAGTTCTTCAGTGGTGGGTGCACATGAATCAAGCTTCAGTGGTAGATGCACACAAAGAAAATTTTCTGCTGTCTTTTTAAGTTCATTGTATCAGCTGATTAACATATCTGCTCGCCTTTAGTTTTTTTTTTCTCTGGTCCAACAGGTTTTGTTGCATCTGGCTTCAGGGCAGGAACCTTTGCCTCTTACCAGTTCATTAGCCTCTCATCAGTTCAGGCATGGTGTCTGGCCTGCACAATAGAGCCACAAAGGCTACAGGATGGGTCCAGCTCAGCACACCTCTGCCCCTTTGAGGCTTATCTACGGAGTCTGACAATGCAACTGCAAAGAAGTGGGGGGGTGCATCCTTCAATACACTCCCGCTTCTCTTGGCGACATCCCCCAGACCAATTCACAGGCCGCAGCAGCTTCTCTTTGAGGTTTGCACAGACACAAGCAAGCTTTGAGACAGTCATAGGACATTTCAGTCTCTCACAATTGGGAGCAAAGTCAACCCTTCTGCTCTGTTTGGGCAACTGATTACTGGAAACTGGAGTGGCGTTTCTCCTGAAAGAACCCTGATTTGTAATTTTTCTTCCTTCCAATTCATGTACCCGCTTTTCTAGGCAGTAGGTAGGCTTTCCATCCCATTTTCTCATGTTTTCTCCATGGTCATGCAGGCAATACTACGGTTTCCCCTGCTGTGTATAGTGCTTCTGTTGAGTAGGGGAACACTTGCTTCTAATAGCTGAGATATTGGTCTGTACAGGTGCGGGTCAGAACTTATCCTCAAATTGCTGAAAATATTGGGACAGTTTCTCCAAATGTTTCTCCAAGATTTTTGGCAGTTTCTCCACAGCTGGGATGCAGGCCAATAGGGAGGAAGAGAGATTCTCTTCTAACTGCTGGAGTCAAGTAGCCACTTCATTCACGATTGGTGCCTCATCGTCTCATCCTAAATCTACTACTGCCAATGAAATGGCATACAATGATGGTGCACTCCATATAACCTCCTGCCAGATGGGCAATCCACACAGAACATTATCTGGGTCTTCAGGTAACTGCACATTGGTTGGTTCATAACAAATCACCTCCTGTACATCTAATTTCCTCAGGTATTGGACACCTCTGTCTATATTGATCCATTTGCCTGGATTACATATAATCTCTTCCTTGTAGGGATACCTCTTCCTCACAATTGACAAGATCCACCTCCAGAGGCTGTAGGTTTTTTCCCCTTTTCCAATCTCTTTATCAATACCCCCTTCCCTAGCAAGGGACACCAGCTGCTTGGCTTCTTTACCCTCTAAATCCAAGCTATTGGCCCCATTATCCCAGCATCTGAGCAGCCAAGTGACAATATGTCCGCCTGGACGACAGCTGAATTTTTTCATATACCATGCAGGTCATTCAGGGATAGAGATCAGGTGGAGGTGGTTAACTTGTCTTCTCCTCCCTTCTCCTTCTCCGCCTTTTCCTCCTTAGGAGGAGTGTCTTTATCTGTTTCTAAATATGATGACTTTCATGTCCATTTTTACTTCCATATGGGGGCGACTGATATCGGTGCAGGTTGGTCCTTTAGCTCAGGTGCAGTGCTTGTCATGGGGGTTGGGGTGTCTGAAGCACCTGTCAGCAGAGCTGGGGTGACTTCAGTGCCAGTCATCCTGGTTGGAGTAGCTGCAGTGCCTGTCACTGGGACTGGAGTGCTTGCAGTGCCCATCATTTTGTTACCAGATCAGAGACCTTCTCTTCCACTTGAGACTACTGAATAGTGTTGAACAGGACTCAATAAACATGGGTAAAGCCCCAGCATGTTGCAGTGATTTGTCTCCCTCTGGAATTGACAGGGTGACAGTGTGACTTTTCCCAAATATTTTACTAGTTTTTTGGGATTCTGCATTTATTCAGGGGCGAAGTTCCAAAACATTGGGAGTGCCAACTGTCCAAGGTACTTGCCCATGCAAATACCACACCCCCTGCCACTCATAACTCTCCAGTCTTGGGGTAGATCTCTGGGTGATACTCTTCAATATTTGCTTAACCCTGAACAATACCTGAACTACATGCAGGAACAAGCTGGCTCCTAGAAATAAGACAACCATGTTAGTGTCAACATTCCAATGATATTCAAAACTTTCTAAATTCTCTAATGCAGTTGTAAGTAGCCTGGAGGAGAAGGGGAAGGTGAAAGAAGATGTCTCTACCAGGGGTTGACTCTCCAAGAAGAAAAGGTAAGGAGTGTAATTGTTAGGCCTTTCCACTAGATGACCCCAGCAGTACAGAGGTGATGACAATGCTGAGTACAAATACCAGACTAGTCTCAGGACTGATAATGTTATAAACCAGTGTTACATAGTACAATAAAACAAAAATCTTAATCCACATCCCACAGGTGATAAGCAGCAGCATAGGGACTATATATGGCAAGTGAGGTGATGCATAGCACAACTCTGAGTGCCACAACTCTAAGAACCAACAACCCAAGATTAAGAATTAACTATCAAACCAATATAATGAATAATTATAACATTTCCATTGTAATATGTTCTGGTTAGATCTGCCATTATCTTAACTGTTTGTGCCCCATGTTGGGTGCCGAAAAGAACTGTTGTGGTTTAAACCAGGACAGCAGTCAAACACCATGCAGCTGCTCACTCACCCTCCCCCACCTGGGGGACGGGGACAGGGAAGAGAGTTGGAAGGGTGTTTTGCTGATTAAGGATACCAGTTAAACTCGGACACCAGAGTGAAAAGAGTAGGCGTATTTTACTGGTGATAATGTAACAATGTAATACAGAAAACATGCAGTAAGAAAAGGCAGAATAGTGCACTTAAAGCAACAAACAGGAAAATACAGGGTAATGCATCAAATCATTACTACATGAGAGAAAATAGTGATTAAGAGAGATACATCACCACTTGCATATATCATCATCATCCAGTTCCGCAGACCCTGGGGAGACCCGGTTACAGCAAGGATTTGGAGAGCCTGTCCTGGCAAGTGGGAAATCCTACGCGGTGCGTCCACCCATAGGTTATGCATCCAAAGTCACTGTAAACGGGCCCAGCCTTATATACCGGAGATCGACAAGCCAGAATAGCTGGCACCTTTGTTTTGGGTGGAAAATTTCTGGTTTCATTCTCCTGTTGGATTCCACCCAAAGCTTGGCCAGGGCTCGGGGGGGGAACCAAGGGAGTTTCTAACAAGGCCAAATACTTGGGTTCTCAGCCTTAAACAAGACTGCGAAAGGAAAGTTGGATACATTCTCTCCTCACTACTCATTATATTTTGTCTAAGCTGCATCTTTCACTAGCAAGTTTACATATTTTATTAATGACTACATGCTAAGTTAGCAGCTTCAGCTTGGGGCCTGTTGTTCAGGCTGCAGTATTTCATTGCTTTAGCACTTTTTACACCAGCATAAGTGCGTTGTTATAACTTAGTACAATACCTACTAGCACAATGGTTATCAGTTATAAAATATACAGGATTCATCTATAGGTCAACTCTGGCTTGGGCCTGTTGTCCAAGCCTTAGCACTTCAAAAGGTAAAGGTAGGGAGAATCAGACTGAGATAAAAGCAGTTTAATAATCATAATAAAATAAAATAAAACAATAAGAACAATAATAGAAAGTACAAAGGGGTAGGCTACGACGTGATTGTTCACCACCCACTGACCAATACCCAGTCCATTCCTGGCTGGCAATCCTGAAAAAGCCCAGATCCCCAAACTACAATCCCAGAAATGAGAGAGAACTCCCTACTTCCCAGCTGATCCTCCTCTATATACTGAGCATGAAGTTACATGATATGGAATATTTCATTGGCTAATTTGGTTCAGTACTCTGGCTATGTTTCCTCCCAGCTTCTTGTACACCTGCACACTGGCAGGACATGGGAAATTGGAAAGTCCTTGATCTCTTAGCGACAACTGAAAACACCAGTGTATTATCAACATTTTTCTCATACTAAATCCCATACTGAATCCAAAGCATTATTCTAGCTATGAAGAAGAATAATCAACTCTATCCCAGCTGAAACCAGGACAATATATTTACCCAAACTCAAGTTACTTTGAAGATATTGCTAAATCCAATTTAAATATAATCTGATTTTATGGAAATCAAGCTAGAAAACCAGGTAAATCAATTAATATCATTTACACTATTAATGAAAATAAAACCCACCATAAAGTAAGATGTTTTGCTTTTGAGTTTTTATTTTGTCTGGTTATCTTTTCTATTGATCTGTACTCTAGACCACATGAGAAATGAGTTTTAAGTATCACCCGAGGAAACTTTTGTTGTTTGAAGTAGTCTTAACAAGAAGAACAATTATTTGGATTTTCATTGCTAGACAGTATATTTTCATTCTGTTGTGTGAAACAATATTGAGGAAGCTTAAAATATCATAGCTCAGAAAAAAAATGGGGTTTTTTGCTTTTAATTTCAGTTAGCTGGATTTTGAAATCCGAGACTTTAATCAGAAAAAATAATTCTCTTCTTATCTAGTATAAACTGTAGAAAAAGTCATACTTTCTTGCAAAGAATTAATAAATATAAACTTCCATAATATAAATTTCTAAGGTATTAAACTGATTGCACATAGTTCTCCAATTTATTCTTTAGTGTCTGTTTATTTACCAGACACAGTTTTGAGAACAAGAAACATGGCATGGTGACATGTAATGAACAATGGTATATCAGAATATTAATGTAAGAAATCCATGTGAAAACTTGTGAGAAATTTTTTTTATTTTTATTTTACTTATATTGTGACATGATCCACAAAATCATTTTAATTTCAAACTACCAACAAATACATATTTAAGCCTGTCACGATTCCTTGTCAGTTTGGTTAGTGTTAGGACTCATGTCTCTAAAGTAGCCTTAAAGGCTTTCAGGACTCTGAGACCTCCATCTAGCCTCTCTCATAGACTATTGGAGATGCAGGATTTCATTCTTCCCTGGGGTCTGTCTCTGTGTGTTGTACTGGAACCATGGGCTATGAATGCCTTGGCTAGGCCTCTTGAAGGCTGGGCCTGACTCTGGGAAATTTATTTTTTGGGACACCTGGTTTTTCGAAAGCTACTGTCCTCGTTTAACTAGGATAGGCTTAAGTTTCCCCAGCAGTGGGGGGGAAGCTCTAGCTGGATTATTCAATACCATGCTGATGTCACCTCCTGGCGCCCAAGTGCGGGAGCGCAGGAGAGTCGGTGAGCACATATGTTATGCGATCTCTCTGCTCTCACTGTTGTATTGGTAGATATCTTGCTCTGTTCATTGTTATTACTGTTACTGTTGTTGTCTGTTTTGTTGCTGTTGCACTGTTGTATTAAACCTCTCCTTATCTCAGCCCCGGGGCTTTGTATTTCACTCCCTTTGTGGAGGAGGGGCAGCTGCCGCGTGGTCTCAGACCCCGGCAGAGCCTTAACCACCACAGCTACTTTTGGGGAATTCCACTGTAAACCAGTAAGTTTAAAAGTCTTAACAGCCCCTCAGTTTATGGTCTTGAAAACCATAATTAGAAATTTCTGGTGAAAATACATTCTGAAATGGAAAATTCTCAAGTCACTCTAAACCTGGCAGCTGTTTAAGTGAAAAACATATATCACCAGTTTCATTACCCTTCAATAATAGCAACATTCATCAATCTCTTGTCAAATTAAAAGTTGAGGCCATTTCATTGTTATTGAGTCTTTCAAACAAAATGCAGACAAAATATGTAAAATCACTGATACAAAATATTTTATAAATTATTATATCTTTGTCAAATTGTTCATGCAAAAAAAATTTTTAAAATTTCAAAGTTAGTTTTCAAAAAGAGATGTCCATGTCTGAAAAAAGCTTTATGTTTTCTTTTTTATTACATCTAAAATGTAATGCAGCTTATATTACAAAATAACTATTTTATTTGTGGTTGAATTAAATTCCTAATTGCCAAGATTTTTTGGGCCATCATCGAGATAAAAAAAAAAAAAAAAAGGAGATTCCAGAGAACTAAACTCTGGGCTATTTGCTGATCTAGTCAGGAGGACCACCAAAATTGACAATGTCATTAAGCAGATGAGTTTTCAATCTACAGCTCATGAGGCATAAATGGTGATTGCAATGGCATACATACTTTATGTTAAAAACATGGCATCAATTTTGTCATCATCTCAGTAATTTCTGTGGGATCCACTTTGATACTGTGCAAACACTGTTCAGCAACAACTAAGACACTAGTGTGTTATCAGAAATATTTTAGTTGCAAATCTAAAACACATCATATGAGCTTCGATGAAGAAAATTAACTTCATCCCAGACAGATTGAGTTAGAAAACACTGTAATAGCAATACTGAGCACAAGCTGCTAAAGTTTCAGTTTTGTAGGGTCTGGTAGGGAATGAGGCCCGTGCTCACAAGAGGGTGTTGGATTCATTAGCTCATCTCAAGTGCATCTACACCAATGCACGCAATATGAGCAACAAACAGGGGGAGCTTGAAGCCATAATGCAGCACGAGAACTATGACATAGTAGCTATAACAGAAACATGGTGGGATGCCTCACACAACTGGAGTGCAGCAATTGATGGCTACAAGCTCTTCAGGAGGGATAGACAGGGAAGGAGAGGTAGCGGAGTGGCCCTATATGTAAGAGAATGCTATGATAGCTCAGAAATCAAGTATAGTGATAACGGGGTTCAGAGTGTGTGGATCAGGTTAAGGGTCAATAAAGCAGATCTTGCTGTGGGAGTCTGCTATAGACCTCCCAACCAAAGCAGTGAGGCGGATGAAGCTTTCTACAGTTGGGAGAAATCTCGCAGTCACTTGGCATTGTTCTTGTGGGGGACTTTAACCTCCTGGATATCTGCTGGGATCACAACACAGCGGAGAAGGAACACTCCAGGAGGTTCCTGGAATGTATGGAGGATAACTTCCTCATACAGCTGGTGAGTGAACCGACCAGGGAAGGTGCCCTCCTGGACCTGCTGCTTGTGAACAGGGAAGAGCTTGTGGGGGAGGTAAAGGTTGGAGGCTGTCCACGGTGCAGTCATCATGAGATGATTGAATTTTTGATCCTTCGAGAAACAAAGAGAGGGGTTAGTAAAACTGCCACCTTAGACTTCCGGAGGGCTAACTTTGACCTGTTCAAGAGACTGGTTAACAAAATCCCTTGGGAGGCTGCCTTGAAGGAAATGGGAGTCCAGGAAGGCTGGACATACTTCAAGAGTGAAGTCTTAAAGGCACAGGAGCAGGCTGCTCCCGTATGCCGAAAAACAAGCAGGAGGGGAAGGAGACCGGCCTGGCTAAACAGGGACCTTTGGCTGGATCTCAAGAACAAAAGGAGAATCTATCGCCTTTGGAAGAGGGGCCAGGTCTCTCACGAAGATTATAAAGCCGTAGTGAAGTTATGCAGGGAGAACATTAGGAGAGCCTAAGCGCAGCTAGAGCTCAACTTGGCTGCAGCTGTTAAGGATAACAAAAAATTCGTCAACAGCAAGAGGAAGATTAGAGAAAATCTCCCTCCCCTACTGGATGCAAAAGGAAACATGGTAACTAAGGGTGAGGAAAAGGCTGAAGTGCTCAACGCCTACTTTGCCTCAGTCTTTAGAAGTGGAACTGGCTGTTCCCTGGACACCCAGCCTCATGAGCTGGGAGATGGGGAGGGGAAGCAGATTGAGGTCAGCACAGTTGAAGAGGAGGTGGTTAGGGACCTGCTACACCACTTGGATGCACACAAGTCTGTGGGACCGGATGGGTTACACCCAAGGGTGCTGAGGGAGTTGGCAGATGTGCTCGCCAAGCCGCTGTCCATGATTTATCTGAAGTCATGGCTAACTGGGGAGGTCCCACTGGACTGGAGGGTGGCAAATGTGACACCCATCTACAAGAAAGGCAGGAAGGAGGATCCAGGTAACTATAGACCTGTCAGTCTGACCTCGGTGCCAGGGAAGGTCATGGAGCAGGTCATCTCGGGTGTTATTAAAAGTCATATAATGGACAACCAGGGGATTAGGCCTAGTCAGCATGGGTTTATGAAAGGCAGGTCCTGCCTGACAAACCTGATCTCCTTCTATGACAGGGCAAACCGCTTATTGGATGAGGGAAAGGCTGTGGATGTTGTCTACGTGGACTTCAGTAAGGCCTTTGACACTGTTTCCCACAACATTCTCCTGGAGAAACTGACTACTCGCGGCTTGGATGGGCACACGCTTCGCTGGGTAAAAAACTGGCTGGATGGCCGGGCCCAAAAAGTTGTGGTGAACGGAGTTAAATCCGGTTGGCGGTTGGTCACAAGTGGTGTCGCCCAGGGCTCGGTTTTGGGGCCACTCCTGTTTAACATCTTTATTGATGATCTAGACGAGGGGATCGAGTGCACCCTCAGTAAGTTTGCAGACGACACCAAGTTGGGTGGGAGTGTTGATCTGCTCGAGGGTAGGGAGGATCTGCAGAGGGATTTGGACAGGCTGGAGCGATGGGCTAAGGCCAACTGCATGAGCTTCAATAAGGCCAAATGCCGGGTGCTGCACTTGGGTCACAACAACCCCCAACAGCGCTACAGGCTTGGGGAGGAGTGGCTGGAGAGCTGCCAGTCAGAGAGGGACCTGGGGGTGTTGATTGATAGCCGGCTGAACATGAGCCAGCAGTGTGTCCAGGTGGCCAAGAAGGCCAATGGTATCCTGGCCTTATTAGAAATAACATGGCCAGCAGGGACAGGGAAGTGATCTTACCCCTGTACTCGGCACTGGTGAGGCTGCACCTCGATTACTGTGTTCAGTTTTGGGCCCCTCACTACAAAAAGGACATTGAATTACTCAAGCATGTCCAGAGAAGGGCAATGAAGCTGGTGCAGGGTCTGAAGCACATGTCGTATGAGGAGCGGCTGAGGGAACTGGGGTTGTTTAGTCTGGAGAAGAGGAGGCTGAGGGGAGACCTCATCGCCCTCTACAACTACCTGAAAGGAGTTGGCAGAGAGCTGGGGACGAGTCTCTTTAACCAAGTATCAAGTGATAGGACAAGAGGGAATGGCCTCAAATTGTGCCAGGGAAGGTTTAGACTGGATATTAAGAAACATTTCTTTACAGAACGGGTGGTTAGGCGTTGGAATGGGCTGCCCAGGGAAGTGGTGGAGTCCCCATCCCTGGAGGTGTTTAAGAGTAGGGTAGACTTAGCGCTTAGGGATATGGTGTAGTTGGGAACTGTCTATGTTAGGTCAATGGTTGGACTGGATGATCTTCAAGGTCTTTTCCAACCTAGACAATTCTGTGATTTTGTGATTCTGTAGAGGCATAAATTTAAAAAAGGTACAGTAATAATAATTTTTTCTGATCTATTAAACAGGCTGTCAGCTTTTGCTGAGTGGAACAGAACACAAAGAAAAAGAAAAAGGTACAGTTCTGACTTCTAACAGTGGAAACTCTACTATGGTGATAAATTATTTCCTGTTGTTAAATACCTGTATCTTATTTTTATACTGAATGGGATTAGTTTCAGTGTCCTACCAGTGGGTCTCGCAAAACCTTTGCTCTTAAATTACTTATTGATGAAATTTAGACTGAAGAAAACATACTGACTTTCCCATTTTCTTTTTTTGATGATTAAGAGATCTAGATCCTGGAATTTCACTGTAATACATACCCTATATTCCTATATAGCCATGATACAAAACTGAGAGAAATGACTGAAACACTGGAAGGTTGTGCTGCTCTGACATCCAGAGGAACCTTGGCAGGCTCAAGAAATGGACTGAGAGAAAGCTCAAGTTCAACAAATGGAAGTGCAAAGTCCTGCACCTGGGGAGGAACAACCCCAGCCAGCAGTACATGCTGGGAGCCACCCATTTGGAAAGCAGCTTGGCAGGAAAGGAGTTGGGGGTCCTGGCGGACATTAGGTTGAACATCAGCCAGCAATGTGCCCTTGTAGAAAAAGAGGACTAATGGTATCCTGGGCTGCATTAAGAGTGTTGCCAGCAGGTTGAGGAAAGTGATCCTTCTCCTCTATTCAGGTCAGGTAAGACCATTACTGGAGTACCAGCTCTGAGCTCCCCAGTATAGGAGAGACATGGACATGTTGGACAGAGTCATGAAGATGATGAAGGGACTGGGACATCTCTGCTATGAAGAAAGACTGAGTGAGCTGGGACTGCTTAGACTGAAGAAGAGAAGGATCGGGGATCTATGCGTGTACAGAAGTGCTGAAGGGAGGGTGCAAAGATGAGGTAACTAAGCTCTTTTCAGTGGTGTCCAGTGACAACACCAGAGGCAATGGACACTGTTGTGGTTTGAACTTAGCCAGTAGCCAACCAATTACCATGTGGCCAGTTGTTTACTCCCCCCCCACCCCCACCCCTGCCCCCATAGTGAAATAGGGGAGGGACAAAAGAAGAAATTTGTAGGTTGAATTAAAAAAAGTTTACTAATATTAACAAAAACAACAGTAACAATAGTAAATCCAAAACAGGTAAAAATGCAGCAGTGGCTCACCGAGCGTGGTGACAGGTACGCAGCCTGCCCGCTCCCCCCCTCCCCCCCCACCCCCCCAAGCAGTGATCTGACCGCACCAGAAAATCCCGCCATGATGACCCGGAAACTGAAATGGGGCTGAGAGACCATGCATCTGCCTATATACTGAGCATGACATCACATGATATGGAATACTCCAATGATCGATCTGGACCCACCCCTCTAGCTGTGCTCCCTCTCAGCCCAAGTTAACTCTATCCTGGACAAAACCAGGACAGTCTCCACCCCTTATTCCATACCACTGACGTTATGCTCAGGTGCCAAATACATTCTAAGGAATCACCACCCCTTTTCCTGGGTCTCACAGATATTCTCTTAGTCTATGGACATTCCAAAATGTCTACTGAGTTCATTTAGACCATAACTTCGGGTTCCATCTGTCATGACAGTCTATAGGGCTGGAGGAATGAGGCAGAGTTGGCTCAGTTGGTGGAGGAGGAGGCTTTGGATGTGGCACGGGAATGTTGCGAGGCACCAATTGCAATAACAGGGTTATTTGACAGTTCGATTCATTGGCTATTCTCACCTAAAATCAAATCTTCTTGAGGCACGCATCGGACTTCTCCGTCCTTCTGCATTACCCACCAAGTGCACCCAGGTCCTTGGGTAAAAGTAACCACAGGCATGGGTTTACCTTTACCCAATGCAGGAGTAACCCAGACGGTCTTCCCCAGCATATGTTTAATGCACACTATGGGGGCTTTATCCCCATCCACAGTACGTAGGAGGTTTGATTGAGCAGGTCCAGCTTGCTTGACAGATCCTCTGGTATTGACTAACCAGGTGGCTTTTGCTAAATGCACGTCCCAGTGTTTGAAAGTTCCACTCCCCATTGCTCTCAGTGTAGTTTTTAGCAATCCATTGTATCGCTCAATTTTCCCAGAGGCTGGTGCATGGTGGGGAATGTGATATATCCACTCAATGCCATGTTTTTTGCCCCAAGCATCTATGAGATTGTTGCGGAAATGTGTCCCATTATCTGTTTCAATTCTTTCTGGCGTGCCATTCCGCCATAAGACTTCCTTCTCAAGGCCTAAAATGGTGTTCCAGGCAGTGGCATGGGACACGGCATAAGTTTCCAACCAACCAGTGGCTGCTTCCACAGTTCTAAGCACATAGTGTTTTCTACGCCGAGTTTGTGGGAACGTGATATAATCCATCTGCCAGGTCTCCCCATATTTATATTTTAACCATCATCCTCCATACCAAATGGGCTTTACCCGTTTGGCTTGCTGTGGCAGGTGCATCCACCCAGTGAAAGCAGAGCTTCCGGGCTGCTGCAATGTGGCAGCTTCTGGCTGTCTTTGTTTTCAAGGTCTAGCGGTAGTTGAGACCTTTGACCAATGGGAGCCGCTATTGACTACAGGTCAGATTCGGTCTGGGTATAAACAGAGTCCCCTGGGGGAGCCATTTTGAGCTTGTCCCCCTGGAGCAGTATGCTGTGGTCGAGGACTCTCCCCTTGGGTTCGGGACGCCGCCCAGGAAAACTCCTCGAGGTGCCTTGGGTTGGGACGCTGCCCTGAGCAGGTCCTTGAGGTTGAGAGCCCTCACTTTCCAGGTGAGTGATAGAGCGTTTTGGGTTGTCGTTAAACCCTAGGTAGTGAAGTTTTGTTTACATTTGGGGTTGCCGTTAAACCCCTGGGGTGTGAGGCTTTGTTTTACATTTCAGGTTCCCATTAAACCCCAGGAAGTGGAGTTTGTGTTTGGGGTTGCCATTAAACCCCTGGGGAGTGGGGCTTTGTAAAGTATTTTGGGTTATTGTTAAACCCCAGAAAGTTATTCTGTTCTCCTCTTGAGGACATTCTGATCTATAATCTATGGAGAGCTGACTGGTGGTCTTATTAAAAAATAAATTTATTTATTTTTTTAAATTGGTGGTGGGTTGCTCATTTGGAAGCCTCCGTAACACTTGCTTGATCATAGCACACATCTCACATTCTTGGATTACCTTTTGAAGTACTAGGGCTTGGCAATAAGCTCAAGCCAGAGTTGACCTATAGATGAATCCTGTATATTTTATAACTGATAACAATTGTGCTAGTAGGTATTGTACTAGGTTATAACAAACCACCTATGTTGATGTAAAAAGTGCTGAAGTGTTGAAGTATTGGAGCCTGAACAACAGGCCCCGAGCTGAAGCTGCTAACTCAGTATGTAGTCATTAGGGAAATATGTATGCTCATTAATGAAAGATGTAGCTTAGATATCATAAAGCATGTCTATCCTGAATATATCTTCTTCCTTCTTTGTGTAGGAGCAAGTTAACAAAGCCATGATGCCAGCTGTCTGGCCTTGGGACCAGATGTGTGGCCTTGTTCTGAAAAGGACATAAATAACTTAGATAACCAGGGAAACTCCCTTAGCTTCTCCCTTGAGCCCTGACCAGGCTCTAGGGGAATCTAATGTGAAAGTGAAACCAGATGTTCCACTTAAAACAAAGGTGGCAGTTTTTTGTCTTGCTAATTTTAGCTATGTAAGGCTGGATGCTTCACCTACAGGTGGACACACCGCATAGGACTTCCCACTTGCCAGGCAAGGCTCTCCAAATCCTCGCTGTAACCAGTGCTCCCCAGCAACTGCAGATCTGGATGACGGTAACGTATGCAAGTGGTGATGTATCTTTCTTAATCACTATTCTCTCTCTCATGTAGTAATGATTTGATGCATCACCCTGTATTTTCCTATTTATTTAAGTCCACTATTCTGTCTTTTCTTACTGTATGTTTTCTGTATTACTCTGTTACATTACTTTGTTATCCCCAGTAAAATACACCTACTCTTTTCACTCTGGTGTCCAAGTTTAATTGGTATCCTTGACCAGCAAAACACCTGTGCAATAGCATCCATGGTTAAGTCCACCCCTCTGTCACGAGCCCATCTGTATGTTGCATCGCTTCCCTGATGGCCTGAGGAATCATTGGGCCAGCAAGCCATAAATTGTTCACCCTTATGTTGCCAGTCCAGATCTACTTGAGCCACCTTAATCTTAGCAGCTTGATTTGCCTGTTGGTTGTTCTTATGTCCTTCAGTGGCCCGGCTCTTGGGTACATGAGCATCTATGTGGCATACTTTTACAACCAGATTCTCTACCTGAGCAGCAATATCTTGCCATAATTCAGCAGCCCAGATGGGTGTGCCTCTGAGCTGCCAGTTGCTCCATTTCCACTGCTGTAACCACCCCCACAGTGCATTTGCCACCATCCATGAGTCAGTATAGAGGTAGAACACCGGCCACTTTTCTCGCTCAGCAATATCCAAGGCCAACTGGACGGCTTTCACCTCTGAGAACTGACTTGATTCACCTTCTCCTTCAGCAGCTTCAGCGACCTGCCGTGTGGGGCTCCACACAGCTGCTTTCCACCTTCGATGTTTTCCCACAATGCGACAGGACCCGTTGGTAAACAGGGCATATCACTTCTCATTATCCAGTAGTTTATTATATGGAGGGGCCTCTTCAGTGTGCATTACCTCTTCCTCTGGCATCATTCCAAAATCTTTGCCTTCTGATCATTTTGTAATCACTTCCAGTATTCCTGGACAGCTGGGTCTCCCTATTCGAGCCCGTTGTGTGATTATTGCGACCCGTTTACTCCACGTGGATCAGTTGCATGGTGTGTAGAGGGGACACTCCCTTTGAACACCCAGTCCAGCACTGGCAATCGGGGAGCCAGAAGGAGCTGTGCTTCAGTCCCGATCACCTCAGAAGCAGCTCAGACCCCTTCATATGCTGCCAATATCTCCTTTTCAGTTGGAGTATAGAGGTCCTTGGTTCCTCTGTATCCCCGAATCCAAAACCCCAGGGGTCAACCATGAGTCTCCCCTGGTACTCTCTGCCATAGAGTCCAGGTAGGGCCATTCTACCCGGCTGCAGTGTAGAGCACAGTTTTAACATCTTGCCCTGTTTGAACTGTCCCGAGGGCTACTGCATGAACTATTTCCTGCTTAATTTGCTCAAAAACCTGCCGCTGCTCCGGGCCCCATACAAAATCATTCTTTTTCTGAGTCACTTGATAGAGAGGGCTTACGATCTGACTGTAATTTGGAATGTGCAGTCTCCAGAAACCCACAACACCCAAGAAATCTTGCGTTTCCTTTCTGTTAGTTGGTGGGGACATAGCTGTTATTTTATTAATCACCTCTATTGGAATCTGACGACGTCCATCTTGCCATTTTACTCCTAAAAACTGGATCTCTTGTGCAGGTCTCTTGACTTTACTATGCTTTATGGCAAAACCAGCTCTCAGAAGGATTTGGATTATTTTCTCCCCTTTCTCAAAAAGTTCTTCTGCTGTATTACCCCATATAATGATATCATTGATGTACTGTAAATGTTCTGGGGCTTCACCTTGTTCCAGTGCAGCATGGATCAATCCATGGCAAATGGTGGGGCTGTGTTTCCACCCCTGGGGCAGTCGATTCCAGGTGTATTGGACACCCCTCCAGGTAAAAGCAAACTGTGGCCTGCATTCTGCTGTCAGAGAGAAGGATGGAGAAAAATGCGTTGGCAATATCAATCATGGCATACCACTTGGCTGCTTTCAACTCTGGTTCAACTGAAGTTCTAGCATGTCTGGCATGGCATGGCAGCACTCAGCAGTGGCGTGACTTCATTCAGGCCACGATAGTCTACTGTTAATCTCCACTCTCCATTAGACTTTCTCACTGGCCATATGGGGCTGTTAAAAGGGGAGTGCATCTTGCTGATGACTCCTTGGTTCTCTAGCTGACAAATCAGTTTATGGATAAGTATTACAGAGTCTCGATTAGTGAGTGCGGTATTGCTGTCGGTGTACTGCTGTAGTGGCAATTGGCACTTGTTGTTCTTCAACCCCCAGCAATCCCAGAACAGAAAGATACTCTGATAGACCAAGTAACACAGACAGCTGTTTAATTCCTTCTGTTTCCAAGGCAGCTATACCAAAAGCCCACCAATACCCTTTTGGGTCCTTGAAATACCGTCTCCTGAGATAATCTATACCAAGAATACATGGAGCGTCTGGGCCACTCGCAATGGGGTGTTTTTCCCACTCTTTTCCACTTAGGCTCACCTCGGCCCCCAACACAGTCAGCTGTTGAGACCCCCCTGTGACTCCTGAAATACAAATCGGTTCTTCTCCTTTAAAATTGGACAGCATTATGGTGCATTGAGCACCAGTGTCCACTAAAGCCTTATACTGCTCAGGGTCAGATGTGCCAGGCTATCGAATCCACATGGACCAATAAACTCAGTTGTCCCTGTACTCCACCTGGTTGAAGACAGGGCCCCTCTAATGTTGGTCATAATCCCCCCTAACGACAAATGGGTTAGTGTGGTATGCATGGATTTCAGTCTCTCTTGATCACTCACTTCATGTGAATACATGTTCTTCTTCTAGGATCATGAGCAAAGTTAACTTTCTGCTCTGTTTGGGCACTTGATTACTGGAAACTGGAGCAACATTTCTCCTGAAAGGACCCTGTTTTTGTACCCCCAGCTTACATACCTGCTCTTCTAGGAGGTAGGTAGGTTTTCCATCCCATTTCTTCATGTCTTCTCCACAGTCATGCAGGAAATGCCACTGCTTCCCCTGTGGTGTGTACTGGTTCTCTCGAGTAGAGAAACAATTCTCCTAATATCCGAGATTCTAGTCCGTGTGGGTGGGGAGTAGGATATGTCCTCTTTAAATTGCAAGAAATCTTGAGATAATTTCCCCACAGCCACAACAAGGGGGGAAGAGAGACTTTCTTTATATTGTTGTAGTCGGTGAGACAATTCATTCACTGTTGGTCCCTCTTCGTCTCTCCAGTCCATTAGTGCTAATGCATTGGCATATGATGAGGGTGTGCTCCGTAAAAACGTCCACCACATGGGCCAGGTGCATTGGACTTCATCTGGATCTGTGGGTAGCCGTGAATTATCTGGGTCATAGTAAACCATCTCCTGCATGGCTAGCTCCCTCAAGTATTGAATGCCTCTTTCTATAGTGATCCACTTACTTGGTCGACATGTCAAGTCGTCCTTGAAGGGATACCTCTCCCTCACTCTTGACAGAAGTCACATCCAGAGACTGAGATTTTGTGTCTGCTTTCCAATGGTTTGTCAATGACCCTTTCCCTAGACAGGGATCCTAGCTCCCTAGCCTCCCTGCCCTCTAGTTCCACGCTGTTGACCCCAGTATCCCAGCACTGGAGCAGCCACATAAGGAGTTGCTCACCTGGATGGCAGCTGAAATCTTTTCTTATGTCTCACAACTCGCTCAGTGATAAGGATTGGGTGACTATCACTGGCTCTGCCTCCTTCTCGTGTTTGCGTGATAGGCTTTGTTCATTGTCACCCTGTACTCTCTGGGGGGATTTTCTTGTGTATTTCTTCTTCTGTATGGGAGCAACTGACACCATCATGGGTTAGTTCTCTTGTTTAGCTGCAGCACTTTTCCTACAGCTTGTAGTGGCTGTGGTTTCCATCACTTGGTTACCAGATCCAGAGCCCTTCTCTTCCTCTTGAGGGTTCTGAACAGTGTTTAATAGCACTCGGTAAGTGTGGGCTAGGCTCCAGCATGTTGCAGTGAGCTGTGCCTCTCTGGAATTACCCAGGTGACGTCCTCTTTCCAAATATTGTACTAGTTCTTCAGGATTCTGCACCTGTGCAGGAGTGAATCTCCAGTACACCTGAGGTGTCCACTGTTCTAGGTACTTGCCCATGCTACTCCACACCCCCAGCCACTCATAATTCTTCAATCCTGGGGTAGATTTCCAGGTGATACTCTTAAATAGTTGCTTAACCCCGAACAAAACCTGAACCACATGCAGGAACACACTAGCTCCTAGCAGTAAGACGACCATGTTAATGTCAACATGCCAAAGATATTTGAAAATCCTGAATTTCTCAGACACAATTGTAAAGAGCCCCAGTGCTGATGACTGCACCCTATCATAGATGAACATCACATAGTACAGCAAAAATAAAATCTTAACCCAAGTCTCACAGACTATGAGCAACAGCATGAGAAATACATATTGCAAATGAGGTTATAAAATCTTAAGGAGCCAAGCAATCAACATTATTACCCATTCTGTCATTATTTCAAACCTCAGGCCCCATGTTGGGCACCAAAAACTTATTTGAACTCAGCTGGTAACCAACTGCCATGTGGCCAGTTTTTCACTCCCCCCCCCTCCCCCCCCCCCAGGTGAAAGAAGGGAGGGACAAAAAGAAGAAATTCATAGGTTAAATAAAATAAATTTAGTAATATTAACAAAAGCAACAGTAACAATAGTAAATTCAAACAGGTAAAATGCAGCAGTGGCTTACCGAGCATGGAGACAGGTACGCAGCCTGCTCCCCCGCAGCAGCGATCCAACCACACCAGAAAATTCCCCAGAAACCAAAAAACAGGGCGTGAGAGAGCACACGTCCACCTATATAATGAGCATGATGTCACATGATATGGAATACTCCAATGATCGATCCGGACCCAGCCCTCTAGCTCTGCTCTCTCTCAGCCCAAGGAAAGTTAACCCTATCCTGGCTGAAACCAGGACGCAAGTGTTACTAACCATGAACACTGCTGTGAAACACAGAGTGGAACCCTGGATCCATTACACTAGGATAAATGAAACACCTTCTGGACTGTGGACATTGGTACATAAGGGACATTTGAAATTAACTTTAAGAATCATTTGTTCATCTGGATTGTATGCAAGGAATATTTCTATTTTCTGTCCTTATAATTGAAGTGGGAATAAACGTATTAACCTATTCATACAAAGAATTTAACCTGTGTTAAGATTGTTTAGAATGGAGATCAAAGTCTTATTAAGTTTATTAGTGCCTTCATTAGATGGTATTGAGCTTCAATTCTTGTTGCCAAAATGAGACAGAAATTGAAATATTTGGGGACTCTTAGCCAGAGAAATAACCAACACACCTTCCTTCTGTATATCTATAGAAAACTCAGTAGGAGAAATGTAGGGGTACCAAATCCTTTAGAGTTCTTAAAAAACTATACTATGTTCCAAAATTTTGATGACAAATTGACTTAACATAAACAGTCTAGGTAAATCAACTAAAATCAAAGAAAAAGGAATGTTGAGAGTAAAGGGGCGAGGAGCCTTCCCTGCAATGCATTGTCAGGTTTGTAAACTGCACTTCAAAATGTGAGAATCTAACTCTTCTTAAACCTCCTCTAAGCTGCAATACCACCCAAAATGTAAGTTATGCTTGGACACATATTAGATTACCCATGGGCTGGTTTTTAATATGTGGGCAATTGACATATTCCTACATACCATCAAATACGACTGGAGGACCATGTTCTATAAGAAGGATGGCTCCATTGTATTAGATAAGAAGATTTAGAACATATGTTAAGAAAACTGCACATTAGATATCTGAGGACTGTGACTTCCAAGTTACTCTGTATAGCTCAAGTGAAATGTCAGCAGCAGCTATACTTGTTGTTAATTACTAATCAATCAGTATGTTACCCGAAAAGTGGATTCGTGTCCAGCGTGCAATAAACCAATCTTAACACGCTCAGGAAAGATCTTATATTCTATTCAGGCCTGGGTACTCGGTGGACTTTTCCATAAATCAACCACACCAACAGCAGGTTTTCATGCTCCTTTTATATGCAAAACCCAGAAGTTAGTACTTTTCCATAAGACGCCTATTAGATACTGATTGGTTAGTGATTATCATACAATTATAATACGGCTTACTTAATGCTTCTACTACTACGCATGCTCAGGGGAAGGGTCTTAACCTGGACAGGAGTCTTTTTGATCTGTGGGTGTGGTTTTTTAGTATTATAATGAAGGTAGTTCACTTTCAGGACACTCAAAATTTAGTTTCATTGCCAAGTTAAGTAAGTGTATAGTCACTTTGCCAAGTTGTCAAATACTTCATTCTCAACACAATTCCATACACTGTCTTTATGGTCTAGGACATTCTATCAGTTTCCTAGGGTTTGGAGATCAGAGCTTGTTTTTCTTGCTTGACCTAGCAATTGTTCCCATATGGTAACTATAGCTACCAGCATAATCATTAACCATGGCTACAAGCAAATGTGAAGTATACTATATCAGGACCTCTCCAGATTCCCAAGACTGTTGAAAAATAATGGTGAAATGACCCATGATAACATCAGCCAGCTCCCTCGGTATCTTGGGATGAATCCCATTGGGCCCCATAGACTTATGTGCATCCAGCTGGAGTAGGAAGTCTCAAACAACTTCAGAGTCAGCTGGAGGTTTATCATCCCTCCATTTGCAGTCTTCCAACACAAGGCTCTAGGGGTCCCAGGGCCCATAATTTTTGTTAAAGACAGAGGTGAAAAAAGCATTAAACATCTCTGCTTTGTCTACGTCCCTATTTGTGAGGTGACAGACTTCATTAAGTAACTGACCAACATTATCTCTGATCCTCCTTTTGCTGTTAACATATTTGAAAAAGCTCTTTTTGTTGTCCTTCACATTATTAGCCATCTTGAACTCTAATTGAGCTTTGGCCACACAAATTTTCTCCCTAGAGTGATGCATCGCTGTACTTCTCCCATGTCTCACGTCCTTGCTTCCAATGTCTATAGACCTTCCCTTTCTGTCTAAATTCTTGAAGAAGATCACATTACAGTTCAGTATAAGAGGTTGTTCTCACTACTATTATAGGAGTTTTATTAGTCAAGAAGCTGATTCCCATAACGATTTTAGCCAGCAGAGTCCGGAGAAGCTGAATTAATAAGGAAAAATTATTGGTGAAAAGTGACTTTTTTGTAGTATGTGACATACAGTTTCACTGAGAGAAAATAAAGGCAAAACAAGCAAAACCGAAAAGGTTATATGTCATTAATATGTGAGATGAATAAATAGAGTACAGAAAAGGGTTATTTGTTGATTTGCACTCAGTGAATATATTAAACTAGAGAAAAATCACTGAGCTGCAAATTAGATAAAAATTTTTGAATAAAGGACTCAGTTGTCCTTTAGATAGTGGCTCCAGACTTTTCATAGCTGAGTCTCATCTGAGAAAATTTTCAAATATTCTATAAATCAGTATGACTCACACAGGAAATGTGTAGACCTTACTGACTCTATGGCATATATCACCTGCAATATGATTGTATGTAAAAATCTGATATTCTTGTTTTATCACAAAACAGTTTGTAAGAATGGGCAATATTGTCATGAATCAACTTTTCAGTTAAAAATGTATGTGCTTTTTAGACTTTGTCTGTTTTGGTGGTTTTTTTTTTTCCTTCTGCTCAATAATCAGCATTTTTGAGTAATAACAAGTATATTTATCTTGTAGAAGGGGACAGTTGTTTTGAAAAGCTTCAGAAGGTGAAAGGAGCAACTAAGTCTATAATGAGACTTTTTGCCAGTTAAAGCTACAAGAGACAGAATTTAGAGGTCATTAAAGAAGTATTGTTACGTTCGTATGGATTATTTTCTGTTTGGATGAGTAGAAAAGTGTTCCATAAAAAAACTCTCACAGAAAGAAATTTGGAAATATAAAAGAAAAAATAAGTTCCTAAAAACATAATTTCCCAAGTCTGATAAGCTCAAAGAGGAGCACAAAATATGCAAAGGAGGCTGTCAAGCCATTTGGAGTTTGATGTTGATATTTACACTGAAAAGTAAATTTTTCTCAATTTGGTTGGTTAAGCAATAAACTTTTTCATTCTGAGCAGTTAATTCACAGTATTACCTCAACACTTACCTATCATGGTTTGTCACCTTTGATATCACAATTGTATGGCTCCCTTGGTGCAAGGAGATCAGATTCTGCTGAACAGCAGGAGTTATAGTCTAACAAAGGTTTAGATGTATGAAGGCAATTAATGATCTCTGCTTTTACCAGGACTGAGATGTATACTGTCTTTTCTGTATTAACATTTGTATTACTATAGTATTAATGATATACATATCCTCATGTTTATACAATGTCATTTTGTCCTGTAATTCCCCTGCTAAAGTATTGGTGAAAAGAGACAACATTTTTTAAATTTTATTGATATTTCAGATGTTTTATTTATAAAATTGTGAATTAGAACCTGTGAGTGCAATGTTTTTACCTGTGTGACTGCCCAGGATTGCCCCAAGCAGAAAGTACTTACGAAAAGAAAATAATTCAATGAGATTTAATAATGAACTAAAATCTAACATCAATTTTATAGGTTGAGATTATATTTCTTTGGTCAGAATAAATCATTTGACAGGAAGAGTGGCTCAGAGGACAAGTGTTTCTCTGCTTGTGTTATCCTTTGTCTCTGTATCAAGAACAGGAAAGATGGGAACTTTTCTAGGCAAGTGGTATCACAGGATCCCTGAAACAAACAAAAAGCTCAGATTTTGTTTTTAAAATAGTTTTGTTAGACACTGAACAAGACAATCCTGGCAACTGGCAGATGTCAGTGTAATTTGACATTTCACTGGATGAGAAAATACAGGAAAGAGGAAGGAATCAGATGAAAATTGTTGAAGTATATGTTTCCCAAGACTGATTTTAAAAACTATGCCAATGGTTCTCAACCTGTGGCCCTGAGGGGCCACAATGTTGTCACAGGGGGTCTACGAAGGCTTAAAGCAGGAAACCACACCATCTGGACCACAGCAAACACTGTGCCTCGTTTTCCCACAGCCCCCTCATACTCAAGCCCCTACCCCCCCCTCTCAACGTCTGCCCTGATGTGCTAGTGTATTTGGTGCTAGTATGGTTAGTGGGACCCACTTTAACTAGGCAGTTTTTCTCTTAAAGACATTTTCTTAACCCAACAGCCCTCTTCAGGGCCACAATGGGGCTGAAGTCTGTTCCTCCAAGTGGTGGCCCTGGACCCATAAACAAAAATATATGGTAACTGAACACAGACAAACAAAGGGAGAGGTGAGAAGAATTGTAAAAACTTGTCATCAAATTTTAATGTAAAAATTGGCATAAAATTCGGAATTAGTATGTTAAAATACCATAAAATGGGCTATTTGAGCAAGAAGAGTGTTGATGCTATTATTTTAAACTCATATAGAATCATTGCAATAAAGATATTATAATAGGAGTGTGTGCATTAACAGATTATTTCCCCTTCTCTCCAAATCTGAAGACTCTTCATGAGAAAATGAAAATAAATCTTTGGTGCAGTCTAGTGCTTTAAATCTTGAATTAAGTCTTGGTGGTCCACAGACACAAAAGGTATTTAAAGGGGGTCCATGGTGAAGGAAGGATTGAGAACCCCTGAGCTATGCATTTATAAACCTGCTTGGGGAATATTCAATAGTTTATGTTATTCTTGGAAGAATATTAATTTATTCATCATACTGTTTAAAAATTATCACAGTAATAGCAATTACCTAAATGGCTAAGCCTTCTGTTTTAGTCATAATATACCATCTAAATTTTAGATGTCTTGGTATGATTTTGCATTTAGTTTCATCTGCATTTAGAGGTATTGTTCAGGCACTTCAAAGTATGTGTCTTGTGCATTTCCCCAATGGCACCTAAAAATTCCACATGGAACGAACAGGTATAACACAAGACCCATGGTAGCTCTGAACATTACAAAGCTATGACAAGAGATCAGGCAGGATAGCATAGAACAGTCAAATATGGTTTAGGCAACTGAATGTAATCTTTGCTCTTATACTGTAAAAGCTGTAGAATAAATGATGGAAAAACGAAGAAACACAGTATTCTGTAAACTCCCCTGAACAAATAACCATGGTTATTTGAATGTTTAGAGTCCAAATTAAAAGCCTTTGGCTTGCTCTAATAGTAGGTATGACATCTGATAGCTGTGCAAGGCAGATGAACTATAACACTGGTACATAGTTATCTGAAAGTAGTTCTGAACTCAAGAAATTCACAGCTGTCACACAAATAGAGCTGGTTTCATAGATACCATTAGATGTTTTTAGGGAAAATTTTTTAGGGAAATTTTTAGTTTTAGATCATACTAACAAAATTTTTTAACTCAGCAATACTTTTGAGATTCTTCAAGGAATTGATTAAAAAAAGTAATTTCCTACCATTCACATCTGTTATTCTTCAGGTACCATGGTGTGCGAAAGAAGTCGGACAAAGAAGCTTAGGTGATAGGTTGAAAACACCCAAGTGAATAATGGTGCCTAGTTAAATCCTGTTTCACAGAGTTCTGGTAAAGGATCTCCTAGCCATAGAACATATTATATTTAGGGCAATTTGTGTTAGGGTGAAAGGAGGTGGAAGGGAGCAAAAGCATTAAAAGTATATTGCCTGTAGTTGAGGTTTAACTTCTAAATGAGCGTAATTCATATGAGCTTGATCATAATGATCAAGGATTCCTAAAATGTCACGTCCCGCTCAGACGAGGGGGACAAGTGACTCAGATTCG
>MU210558.1:557593-652647 GCA_017315185.1 Bubo scandiacus
CTGTTTTTCTTAGTTTCTCACAGGCCTGGTTTCTCGTCTCTCACATAAAATAGAATAAATAACATGAATAAGATGTAATAATCATGGTCTCATGGAAATGATTATTTGCTGGTGTGAATCAAGAAATATGATTCATAAAAATAAGAAATCAAGAAGAAAAGCAATAATGAAATTAACTCACATTAACTCTTATTCCAAAAGAACTATAACCAAAAAAAGTATTTAGATTGCAAGGTAGAAAAATAGCAACAGCTACTTAATGAAGGAAAGCAGAGCAACTTTAATACAATCTTTTACTATGTAACTGTGACTGACCGATAAACCCCTACAGTGGAATAAGGCTCAAGGGAGATGGGCAAGGGTGATGTGTCCATGAAACTCAGGGTATAATTCAGGCTGTGACTAACCACAGCTATTGCAAAGAAGCTGACTCTATCTCAACACAAAGGAGAGCAGAGAGTGGCCTCTGTAAACAGTTATCAGCAGCTGAGTGGATTGGCTGGTGTAAATGTTTCTCCATGAGTTCATTAAAAGAGTGTGAATATTTCCCAGAGTTAACCAGATCAGTATGGAGGGAGTGAATACATGGCTCAGACCAACATATAAAACCCAGGCAACTTGAAAAGATTTTCAATGAAAGCAATGGGCTTGAGCTGATTTCCACCCACAACTAGGTTCAATTCCTTCCTAGCGATTGGGAACGCCCAGCATCATGAATGGTGAGGATGTTACAGAGACCAGTAATGGGAACCACATTAGTACTATAACTGAACTCCGAAATTGCTATGTTTTTCCAAGTGTAACTTACATTTTTATTTTGTTTTCAGTGTATTTTGTGTCACTCTGCTAAATCAGAAATCCCATGTAACACCAAATGTCTTTAAATAAGTAATTTGATATTAAACATTATACCTTCCACATGTGGAATATCTAAAGGAACCCGGTCAGAGAGTATCAGACTCTGACACTATCCAGTATAATAAAACTTCAATAATATCGTACTGTATTTCAAGTATTTGCCTCTTTTACAAGATAAAATATGGGATTATTTTTATTGTCAAAAAATTGTAATTTCAAAATTACATTTTAATTGATTTTGAAGTTTAAAGACATTTTCTGTTTTTTCTTGTATTTTTCCTCTTTTTAAGACTCTTCAGAACTTCAGTTAGTATCATATAATCTAATTAGAAGAAATATCCAGAATAAAGTATAAAGTATAAAGTATATTTTTATAGTTTTGTCCACTATATTATAACCTATGCTCTAATTAAATATTCTAAATGTAGTTTGGGAATTTGTCTTAGAGTGAATCATGTCTATACTAAGGAGACATTTTAAAAATATAATAGATATGTATAAATCTAGTTTAGAGTAAGATGTTTTGCACTAGCTTGACAAACTATAATTTGTTCTGAAAAATGTGGGTTGTTCATGAGCAATGACATGAGAAACATGGGAAATTAACATAAAAACATGAGAAGTTAAGTGGAACGAGAGGTATACTCTTTTCTTCGAGTACTGATTAGTTTAACACATTCATCCAGTTCCAATTGGTATTGACATCAGTGGTGTGTTCTGTTTACAAATTAAAATATACAGAATTTAGAAAAGAAAATTGATTCAGATGAAAGCTTATTAGAAGTTTTAGAAGGAGAAAATGTAAAGGGTTTGTTTTTAGTTCTTTAAATACTTTTATTAAAAGTATATCCACAGAACCAATATAACCACGTTTTACTATCGTCTGCTTATCTGTTAGTATTAAAGTTACTAACCTCTTTTTTTCTCTCTCCTTCCCATCCCAAGCTTAAAAATCTAAAGTTAAGAGTCCATTATTTATGTGCAAAGGAACTTTTTAAACTTCTGTTGAAATGCTTGAAGCATATGCAGCAATGGCAGTCACATATCTAATTATAACAAAGAGAATATCAATAGACATAGGAAGTATTTCTTTCCTATTATCAAACCTTCAAAAACATTAATGTTTAGGTTATTCTAAACAAGAGTTGATTGTTACAGATACCAAATTTACAAATAGTGCAGTAATACAGTAAAAAAATGTGCCTTTTGCATTTCCTGCATCGACTATGACCCAGGCAGATGTCTGAAATTGAGTCTGCCCTGGGATCACCGGAGAAGAATACCTGCAAGTGCTACATACCCACCTTCTGCAGACAGGTGTGGACCTTGCGGACAGCATGTAGCACTGGAGGCTCTTTTATCTCTTTCCTCACACCACATCACACACTTGGGATCAGCCCAGAGGGAAAGAAGGATGAGATGTACAGAAAGAGAGTGTGGTTCACCAAACAGTAACCAATCTTTCTCACTTCATTATCTTCTTTCACTGCTGAAAGGCATCACCATACACACAGTAAAACCAGTAAGGTTTTCTATGTGTTCTGAAAAACATAATTTCTTTCAGAACAATCAACATTTTCATTATTCATTTCTGTTATTTTATTAAAAATATTTAATTTCTTGTCACCTTAGTCTAACTCTATCTCCTCCCCTGGATGACATCTCTATTCACTTCTGTGGCATGTCTGTGGCCTATGTTCAGGAAGTGAGAAAAATATCTAAGAAAAGGAACTGACTCAAAATATTACTAAGTGATATCACTACTGATCTCATAGGACATCACAGTAGATGACTTGTATTTTAATCAGAATATCTTATCATGTTTGGAGTAAGGGATATAAGTTTTAATGTACATTATAATTTTTTTAGCAGATAATAATAAACTATTTGCATCCCTCTCTATAAAAGATTTGCTGCTTGTCCATTCATCAACAAATGGGTTAGCTATAAAAGTAAATAATACCACTTAGAAATCAGTGGAGTAAAGTGAAAAGATGTGAGCATGATTCTTTCAAAAGGATAACGAGTATTTTTACAAAATTCCTTTGCACTATATGCATTTAAACTGTGTATTTCATTGACATTAATAATATTAATATTAATAGAATATTTGCTTAGTATTTCTCTGAAGTAGTTTCCTTCATTTATGAAGGAAAGAGGTGAAGGATAAAAGTCAAGAATCTGTTATGAGGTAGGTATTTGAAGTGCAGAAGTCTAAGGGATTATGTCTAGGCAGGAAGAAGATTCAGTCTGAAACCTAAAACAATAGAATTCCTCAAAAAAGTTGGAAATTCAAGGTTCTTGAATATGGAGGATTTAGAGAAAAAAAAAAAAAAAAAAAAAAAAAAAAGAAAAATACCTAAAAAAAAAAAAAAAATAAAGTTTTTAAAAATGGAGGTTTTAAAAAAAAAAAAAAAAAAAAAAAAAAAAAGAGGAATATTACCTAGAATTACACAGCATTTCCTGACTTCATTCACTCTTGTAAGGGGCAAAATCCCATCCTTGATTACAGAATGATTTGTGCAGATTAACCGTATTAGTTTTCCAGAACTGAAACCAAACTTAACCTCAGAAAATGCCTGTGGAGTGCAGGGTTGAACAAAATGCTATGGTTTTGAAACATATTTTTTCTAGGTCATCTGAAATGCTTTGATTCATTTTCTGAGTTTTTCATATTTGTTGTAAATTCTATTATGGAAACAGAGTTTGTATTTCTTATTTAGTCAAATAACAGCTCTATTTGTGTCTTGGCAGAATTTACCCTCATCTCAATTTAGATTATTAACAACCAGGTAGCTCTGAACATTCAACATAGAAAACACATGTTTTAGAAACAACTGATTTCCTCTGAGCAGCTGAAAATATTGTGTCTGGTTCCAAAGGATACTTGATCAGAGATAAAAACTTTGCATGTATTTATGATCCACATTTACTTTGTGCATTGCTTGTTCTACACTTCCTGATTGTCAAAATGGCCTATGCTTTGCCCATTAGTCATATGAAAACATCCTAAAGTTTCTAAGCTATTTCTACTCAGGAGTTTGGGGAGATTTTTTTACTTCTTTTTTCTCCCCATAATTTTCATATTAGGCTTTTGATTTCCCACATAATTTCACTTTGAATTTTCATTCTTTTTTTTTTTTTTTTTCACATTTAGGAAAAGGAAACTGTAATTCCAAGTTAAATTTTCTTGTCTTACAAGAATAGACCAAGTTACGTCAGAAAATGAACAGGGCTGAAAGCAGAAACCATTATTCTAGAACTAAGAGGAATAAATGGAGGAAGAAAGGTACTGATATTCTTCATTTTAGAAAATGTGAAATAACTTATTGCTTACTCACTTTAAATTATAGCAACAGTGCTTTGAACAACTCTTAAAAGAGAAATGACTCTAACTGAGGGTGAGAGAGTAAAACCTACCAATGAAACTAATTTCTTTCTGAAGTAGTCCATGAAAGGAAGTCTCAATCCTGGAGTGCATTCTGTGATTTTTGGCCTACTTCTACCTTGACCAAGGAATGGTCTTCTCCAGGGTAGTCCTTTCCCAGGAAAAGGCCTTCTCCTGACTTTATTCCCAGTACTCTCAGATATGTGGAAGAAATTGTGCCTTCACAATGTTGTAACCCATGGAACAAAATCCTCTGAGATACTCAAGGGCATAGAAAGAAAATCAAAGCTATGAAAAGAAAATTCTCTTGGTGAATACTTCTGCAGATCTATGTGAAGTGCTGTAGTGTAAATCAAGAATATAGTGGTCTTTAAGTATATTTTGCAAAAAAAAAATGTACTGGCAAATAATAATGATAACATGTCTCTTCAGAGTCAGATATTTTTTACAGACAGTAGCCAGGTAGGAGGAAGCCAAAACATCAGATAATATTAATCAGGTACCTCAATGCGAGGTATACTTACATGGTCTTCCCTTGGGATTGCTCTCAAGGATATTTCATAAGCCAGTCATCATCCTTCAATTTTCAACATTTGGAGAAAGACCATCAGTGCTATAGTAGTAAAAAAGAATAATTTTCACAGCAGCCCTCAGCAGTACTTCTTGCTTATTCCTGTAGGCTTTACTGCTATCTTTAGTTTTGTACCCTCTATGCATCAGTGATGTCTTCTAGTGCCAGAGAAGTTGTATATACATGGATAGCCACATAGATCAACACAGACAGACACACTCATCACTCACACAAAACCAACACCAATGGCCTCATCCAGTTCCCTTCTCTGGCTGATCTGATAAAGTTTTGTTAGCGGAAAATTTGTACAAATATATATAATGTGAATCTCTCCAGCAGTTGGGCTCAGATACTCAGTCTGTCCAGCAGCTACTCCTGAATCTCTGGTCTTCCCGGTTACTGGCACCTAGGCATGTGAACCCCTGAGGCTGCAGCCCCATGCCAGTTGCTGGTGCAGAGCCTTTACACACACTGGCACACACACAGCTGCACAGCTTTTAGTGGACACCCAGACCCCACTGTTTTTTTAGTGGTTGAGGGTAACTGGTCCTGACCCCTCCAGTAGCCAAATAGAGTAAATTCGTTTACAAGAAATTCACACACATATTATCTGGGCTAAGCTTAGGCTGACTTAGATGCTTGGTTCTCAGGCCAGTTATTCTACATCCTGGTTGATATTTGCTAGCTATCACATGTTGGTGTACACATCCTCCCTTGATCCAGTTGCTGGCACCATGGATGCACAAGCCTCTATAATCTGTGGTCCCGTGCTAGTTGCTGGCACTCAGATCCCCATACACATATAAGCACTCAGAGAGTTCCTCATCCAGGAAAAAAGTTAGAAATGGAGATTAATGAGAAGTTAGGACAGCCTGCACTGGTCAGGTGCAGGGCATGGCCAGACAAGTGTACTGACCAGCCCCTGTTTACATATATAACTGACCTCTTTTATCCCTTATGCCTTTATTTTACCCATACTTTTTCCTTCCCCATCCACCTTGAGACTTCCTTTTCACCACAGTTGCGATTCCCTAAACAGCCCATAAGTCTTGTGCAATTCTCCCTTGCATGCCAAAATAAGTCTCATACCATGTAGACAAGTGACCCCTCTGTCCATGAGATGCTCTGGGATCCACCCTGTGGCACTGCAGTGCCAGATGAAGTGGTGAAGTGCCAGCCCCACAGGGCTGATGCTCAGAGTGTTCATTTGGATGCCCCAACTTGCCTCGTGCCTCTGGGCTCTCATAACTTCCATTAATACAGACTATATTTTACCTCAGTCATAAAACCGTAAATTTAAGAATCTAATAGCTTTGAATCTTTTGGGGTTGCTCATCTTTCAAATGAGCATGTGGTTAAATATTATAATAAAATGAGTTTTATACTGTGAACAAATACCACGCTTCAGGCAGACTACCTTCATTTCACTCTGAATTTCTGATTTTCAGACTGAATTTGCCCATGAAGTCTTTTTAATCATAAATCATACAAGCTGGGATGAAAATGAGGAGGCTGGAGTCAACTGTAAGCAGCAGATAAACAATATATTGTCTCTGTATGAGTTTGGCCTTATGTGCAGATATGAGTTACCAGGAAGAATAATACTCATGTTGTACGATTTTGGAAACTTTCGAAGAAAAGCTTTCATTGAAATAGTATTGAAACCTTTCTTCTCATCTAAGATAAACTTGGTGTGTGCACATGTATATAATACATGAGCTTCTCTGTATCTTCCATGATTTCTTGTAAATCCTTTCTCTTATTAGGATGTTCTTAAATAATATCAAGGAATGGAAAGGTTTAATAATGAAAGTAGGTATGCTACATGCATCTATTTATTCTAGACCTTAGCTTAATAAATGATTTTGGACACTTTAAATATTTCAGCAAAAAGACCTTTCATCCAATTCAACAGAAACTGCTAAGAGAGTTATATTCTTTGGTAAAAAGTCTAAATCACTTTTATAAGTGGATATCAAACATAATTATTAATTATGTAAATGTTCTCTCAGTTACACATTTTTGTCACTTGTTTATAATGAAAGTAGCTTTTAAATGACTACATTTAATTATGCTTCAGCTGGTGATGAATCATCTAATTGGAAGATAAACATCTTGCATAAAATGATGCCATTTTGCTACATTCTTAGGATGTGTACATCCTTGAGTCTTATCTGCTCTTGATAGTAACTGTCAAACAGCCAAAAAAAAAAAAAAAAAAGTATTTTTAAAAATGTCATTACAATAACCAATATTTTGTTCTATTCTTGGCAAAATGTAGTCATCTTTCATCTGAAATATGGAGAATTTGTTTCTCTGATTCGAACAGTTTATTCCTTAATTATACTCTAAGGTTTTAAAGGATTATCTAATTTCAGAGTAAAGGTACACATGTTGCAAAGTATAACTTGACTAATTCAACTGTGTGGGGCTATTAACTACTGATTAAATTCTGTTCTGCAAATTTCATATGGCTTAAAGGAGTTTGCTTCAGTTATTACTATTTATTCTACACTATCTCCGTATAAAAGAACAAAATTGCTACTATTGTGTAAACTTTTGTGTAGCTTTTTGTTTTCAGGATTTTATTTTTTTTATCTTCATCAATGTCAAGAAGCAGAAATGCAAAATTTTTGTTATTTACTCCTGAATTAATGTTACATTCCTAATAATTCCTGAAGTGTATTGTATATTGTAGGAACACAGGACTGGGATCACAAAATTCAGATTCAACTCAAACAATCATGCAACTAGACATTTATTTACTCTTTAAAAATCCATTGTTGCTCTCCATAAAACAGTCCTCAAATACACATTAGTGCAAACCTTAAAAACTATGGATTAAAAAAAAAAATACTGCAGAAAAAGAAAACAAGAATGATTAAGGATTTTGTTATGTTTATCCCTAGGAGGAGGAAACAAGGAGGATTTTGTCATGTGAAAATGACATTTGTGGACTTAACAGGGAGAAAAGGAACTTCAAGCTATTTGTCCCAGTGTCTTGTTTTTCTATAATAGGGCTGCAAGCTCCTCCACCTAGTTTCTGTGTGCAGACTCCTTTTAGAATTAAATATTTCTTCCCATAATACTGTGCCACTTTCATAATCTGCCATTTCAATGTAAAAAGAGGAAAAATAAAGCATTAAAAGAAAGAATATAAAAATCTAACATGACAAAATAAATGTAATTTTGAGGTTTAAATTGACAATTAAACTAGCTGTTTAGCATAAACTGTAGTATTTTATTCTGGCTATATAGGGTCAGATCCTCATCTGCTGTAATAATATAGTTGAGTGTGGCAACTGAGGCACAGACTATCCCTGAAGTGCAAAAGGAAAGACCCTTTATTATTACAATAGTACATATTTATGCTATGGTTAAAGCTCTTACTTCATAATTAGCAAATCAGCAATTAGACAACTATCTGCCTTTTCTCCTATCAGCATAAGACCACTCTAACACACGCTGTGCAGACCAATCAACTTCTTGTTCACATGCTGTTCATGCGGCGGTAACTTCTCACAGTTCAGTACTTTTCACAGTTCAGTGTTGCAGCTGTCTGTTGTTTTTCCCTGACACATCGGCACAACTCAGCAGTTTCTTATCTTTCTTCCAAGGCCTGTTTTTCATCAAAGCCTTGCTGCTTGTCAGGGGCTGTGCAGAGCTGACAGGCTGATGTCAACTTGCCTCTCTCCCACAGTTGAGTACCTCAATTTGTAACAGCAGATATTTGTATCTACATTTAATATTTTTCACCAGAAGAGTAATTTAGTCACACTACCTTAGTATTTGACAATGAGAATTTTGGTTACACACATAAGTTGCAAGATTAAGTCCCATTTGGATGTAAAGTGGAAAGTCAAATTATGTACAGCTTTACCATTGGGAAGGTGGTTTTCAAGGTCTTACCATTATTTTATATGTTACTGAGTGATGCATTCTCTTTCTTTCTGTCTGTGAGTATATGTTAGGCAGTTGTTTTTCCAACTCCCACTAATATTCAAGGGTCAGCTGGAGAGCTATGGGACTATTCAGAGAAGTATTTATTCTGTCCAATATAATAGCTGTGTTCTGTATTTGCATAAATTCTTTTCAGTATCATATCCATGATAATAATTTCATTTAAAGCCTCCCATGTTTTTATAGCCCTCATTACTTTTATAACCAAAATAATTGTATGCATGTTATCTTTTCCTTTATCATAAATCTTTCACATAAAGTCCTCTGATAGTTAATTAACTGAAGAAAACATGGATAAATAAAAAGAAAGTGATAGGAAGAAAATGTTACATTTTTATTATATATGAAATAACACTTTAAAAAGTGCTTATTACTAATATCCATATGTTCATGCCATTTTTCAAGATGAAAGCAGCAAAATTTACATTTCAAAAGGTAGAGTGTGTGGTGATATTCTCTGAGCCCCTCAATTTAAGGCTTTATCATTTAGTCAAGCTTGAGTGCAAGAGGGGTTGAAAAATGACAAACTACCTTATTAGAAAGCATAACACACTGTCTCAGCCTTCAGGAGGACACTTAACTAAGCAAAGGTCAGTGTTTATTTTACATGTAGTTCTTTGACAGTTTCCAATCACACTACCAATCCAAGATAAAAAATCCATGAAATGAGCTAATGTATTGCATTAGGGGAAATATCAAGATAAAACATTGTCTGGTACTCTGCAAGTTTGCAAGCAGTTTTGCTGCTGTGACAGATAAAGCTTTTCAATTGTTTTATGTTAATATTATTTACATGAACTTGTACAAACAAAACAGGTTGGTCAGATGTTGGATCTTCTAATCAAATCTAGTGTGCAATGCATTATTTATCTTATTTTTCCTGAAGTAGGAACTAAAAGAGAAGGTAACACATTTTGTCCCACTTCTTTAAGAAATACATTTTATTAAAGAACAGATTGGATAACAAAAATTTTCTTAATCTTCTTCTTGAGAAGGAGAATTTACAATGAACATTCTCAAGAGGAAGTAGTTCCTCAATGAACAAGTCAGGCACAGAATCTTATTGTGTTACTGTTTTTAATGTTTTGCACCATATTCACCACCAGTTAAAACCTCGTCTGTTGGACACTAGTGGATATCTAAGTATTGAATGACAACTTTCCAGCAGAAGAAAAAAATTATAAATAAATGCTTTGTTTATACATTTGCACAAATCCTGAAAGGAAATCACCAAAACTCCTTATGTTTCCAAGGATCGCAGTACAGTAATGCTTGGTTCCACAATGTCATTGTTTCTAAGATAACTCAATTCTAATTAGCTCTCAGGACAGATCTTAATTTAGAAAAAACCTTTTGCACAGCTATTCCTGCTCCAGAAATCTTTTAGTGTACATGATCTTGAACCTAAAACTTTGGGGAATAAAATATATCTCAGTGCGTTGCATAATTATATTCAAATTCTGGTTTTAATCTCATGTCCTGGATTTCAAAATCTCTCTCTCACTATATCTTACTGTTTCATAAGAGCCTTTTCTTTTTGTCTACCTGTGCTGAAAGCATTATCTGTGAAGCATCTTTCTATATGCCGTACTCAGTGCCCATCTCCAGTGGTCTTTCAGCTCTTACATCTCTCTGTCAAGCTGAGCTTATTTCCACTGAAAATCTTTAAACAGTTGTATGTAAACTCTTCTGCTGTATAAGGAGTAATTTTCTTTTGTGGTGAGAAAGCTTGCACAAGCTCTCTTTTCTACTAAGCTGCATTTAAATGATTATTTGAAATACTAATAAATATGTAGTCAGTTTTATGTTGCATCTCTTACAATAGAAAAAAGAGCTCCTTTTAGGTTCTTCTATGTGGGGTTACAAAGAAATGAAATGGGTGAATATATCTTATTTTGAAATGACAGATTCTACTGCTTTTATAGCTAATTGAATTTGTATTTTCTGGAACAGACCTAAAGCTGTTTGTTTTAATATAGACTTTGAAAAGAAATAGATGTGAATAACTGGTGACAATTTTAGTCTGAAGATGACAAAACCCAAAAGTTTATTTTCCTTAAAAGCAATACATGTTTAACAGTTTATGCTTCATATTTATGAGAAAAATTTTCAGCATATATTTCATCTCCAGTTCACTTTATTGGTTGTTAAATTAGGTATTCATGAAAAACAAAGTGATAAGGTAGATAGCTTCTACTTGGTCAACATTATATGCTGAGCAGTGTTGTACCTCAGAAAAGGATACTGAAATTTTATATGGTATTGTAAATATTAATGCATCGCTAAGAATGATTTATTTCATGAATATGTTACTAGAAGTTAGTGCTTCTGAGTCTGTGGCTCATATGAGAAAACCTGCTGCTTTTTATGTTTTGACTATATAAGCTAGTCCTGATTTCTGATATCAGTGCAAATTCAGAGCAATTGCATTGATTTTAATGGAGAGTCAGAAGACTAGAAGCATGTAAATTAAAGCAGAGTTAATTCTCTTGAAGTATACAATAAAGCTAACTTAGCTGAATGTTGTGGCATAACTGAGGAGCTGTCCTATAGGCTAAATCAAATGTTACAGATCACTGCATGAAGCTGATGTGCTTCTCTCTGCTATGCAGCGAGCTGCTACCATTTCTGTGGTTATTGTCTCTTTAGTCCAGATCATGTGTATTCTGTTTTGCCAGGAACAGAAAATCGACACAGGTACATGGACACTGGATCTTTGGTTGGGCTGCCTGTCTTTCCTGATGCACTTTTTTTTCTATTCCTTAGGATTTTACAGATTTCTTTTTCATCTTTATTTTTAAAAAACTACTTAAAAGAGATTAATTATGATTCCTATAAAGTGTTATTTTTTATTTTATTACCTCCGGTGTAACTTCCTTAAGATTTTACTTAAGAAAGCTGTGTGTGGATGAAGAAATCAAAATTCGTGACTTCTCAAGATACTCATAAAATATTGCAAGATAATAAAAGGTATGCAAATAGACTTTAAAATCTCAGAATATGAGGAAGAAACTGCATCTGAAGATTTTAATTATTAGCAAAGCCATGATTTCTGAAGTTATCTCTGAAGATTATGCTCGATTTTGTGTTCAAATGATTAGTTCTGAAGTTTACTGGGCAATTTGAAAGTCAAATTCTACAAAATGCTGAGCTCTCCTCTTAAAAGATACTGATAGTCCTTCTTTCCTAGTAAGTCCTGGGAGATGAATTTAATGGCATTTGATGTGGGTGCTCAGCTCCAGGCCAGCAATCAGTACCTGACAGCACTAGGATCTTTATAGACTCAATTACCAGGATCTGCACAGAGAATATATTACCATTCTCTGAAGGAAGAACTTGAATATCTTCATTATATTGTACTACCATCTAGAAAAGCAAAGTTTTCTTCTGTTTGGATATACTTGTTTCATTTATTTTACTAAGTACTTCAATTTAACAGCTCACTTTTATAAAATGAGACTCAGAAAAAGAATATATTCTTTTTCTTACTGAAACATAGGCTCTCAATCATTGTATCTTTATTAGAACCATGCTAAAATATAACAATAAAGAGCAATGTCCTAAATCAATATTTCTCTTCTTCATTTTGACAATGTAATTATAGGGCTGAAGAGGTCTTTTTTGTTGCATCAGTCCTGAAACATCCCCAATCATTATTCTTTCTGGTTCATAGTATCTTTCAAAAATCTAATAACTTCTTCATATTTGAAAAAAAAAATCCACTCTGGAATATAGTTTAATACTTTTATATGCTAAGATATTTATCTTGCAAAATCTTGATTCAGTAATAATACTGAATACATTATGAAAGATTAATGTAATCCAGGGGAGTTTGAGTCTCAAAAGAAATTGAAGCTTACATACGCACTTTTACTGCTCTCTTGCCAAACACTGTGTGCCATGGGGAAGCCACAGATCTATTATTCTTTCAGCATTATTCATGACATGCACCACTCCTCTAAACTCCAAAACCTCTTTCAGGTTATCTCTTTGGTGCAATTGATATCGCACAATTATGGTCTGAAAAATCATTTCTGTCTGTGCTTCATGTTCCAAACAAGAGCCAGGAAACATCTGAATTGTAAATTTAATGACTCTGATTGGATAGAGATTTGTAGGCCTATAAAATACTCTTTTGCCCTATGACCAGAGTAAGATTTTACCAAGATAACTGATGGTTGCTACTTTGTTGCCTTAAAAATATATGAACCCATTGACAGAGAGAGATAAATGTTGGAAATGGGATTCTGAAATGTTTCTGTTGTTAATTAATAATCGATTGTCATCTTTCTCATTTATTTATATTTTGTGAAATGTATATATTTATTATGCATTCTATCTCAAACAGAGCAATATTACAGGTTATTACTCCCACACAACTCCCCTTTTTTTTTTTTAGCAGTTAATTAATTGTTACTGATTTCAACCACACTTGTATTTCATATCTTTCATTGTATGTCAGGAAAAAAAAGTCCTTGTGATGCAAGTTAAATATGTTCCCTAGGAATCCAGCCTTTAGTTCCCTGAGTTGGTCTGTGTTTCTTTCCAGGGGTAGATTTATTTCAGAGAGAACAGTGTTAAATAAATGCCTAAGTCTTTCTGCAAATCTTGTCCAAATTATGTTTTTACTTTTGTTTCTGTGGAAAGAATGTGAAATAAAGCATTAACAGTAATTTCAAGACATATTATGTTAGCAGTTTTTAACCACTGAAATCACTGGAGAATTATGCCTTAAAACCAGCGACATAACTGTGTCCTGCTATTTTTAACTGCCCCTTGACAGTTTCCGGGGACCACAGTCATGTTCCACTCCCTACTGTAACCATCAACAATAATAGATTTAGTTCCTGCTTGCAACTGCTTACTCCATACAGATTCCTTCAGACTACTTTTATAAGCTTTAATTCTTTTGTGACACTGGAGATATGATAGGTAACCTGTTACAGGAAAGATAAGATTTATGTTCTCCAGATTTTTGTTTTCTAAACACAAAACATCAGTGAATTGTGAGAGTAACTAACAATCAGTATGAAAAATAATGTTAGAAATGATTGTTTCACTTTGTGTGTAACAGCCATACATGAATAGTCTAAGGAAAATATATTTTGTGATCTGAAAATATAACTTGTACTTTCAGACAGTGAATGAAAATATCAAAAGTTAAGTGACTTAGAAGGCAAGGACTTATTTTCAAAAATAATTTTCAGCCAGATACACAAAAATGGCAGACTACATGCATAGAATAAGATGACTATTTCTCTTTGACTTCAAGAACAGATAGATTTCTAAAATTTTCTCTTGGTTTTTATATGCTCCTTTAGGTTTTAAGTAAACATGACAAATTTAGCTTTGTATCAGTTTTAAAAAAAAAAAGATTTAGATTCATAATGAACTTAAATTTTTTTTATGTGTTACTGAGTGAATCAGTTTCCTGTCATAGAAATTAACTTTTGCAGTTCATATTGTTTCATGCCTTGTTTGCAGATGAACTTTAGGTGTATGAAAGATGGAGAGACATCAAGGGAAAAAAATGTGGAGAAGAAGAGAGTGGGAGTCAGTCGTAAATTATACAGTAGGGCAAATATTTAAAATCAAAGATGAAGTACATAATTCAAAAACAACATACAAACTGGCACGTGTTAACTAAAGATATCCCTTGAACAATTTGAAAAAAATACATTTGTAAAAAGCAAAGTCTGTTTGTGCTTAAGTCTAACAGGCTGTTGAAGCAGGAAAAGAGGCCTGTGGGATCATGCAGGATAAGGTTATACTGAGTTTGTTCAGAAAAAATTAAACAAATCCACAGTATAAATAGTCCAGGTTACACAACACAACAAGGGAAGCAAGGAAGGGTGAATAGACTGAGAGAGCATAGCGCTATGGAAGATCTCAGAGATTAGGTTATCTGAGATTTAGAATCCTCACTGGGTTATGTGTTGCTTGTGAGATGATACTGTGTGAATTTTTCTGCCTACCCTTGACCAAACAAAGAGAGTGAAAGAAGCAAATTGTATTTGGCCTCGTCTTTCTAATCCACAGGACCTCTGTCGCTTGTATTGTTGGCTTCCTCCCACTTCTTTCTTACATTTCTCTAGCTGACACATTTAGAACAGGTTTTTGGGGTACTCTTTAATTTTTACTTTTAAAAAAATTATCAAGTCACCAAAATGAGACATGAAATATTCATATACAAAAATTTCTCTGAAATTTATCTTCCATCTCTGGCCTCTCTCCAATTCCTTCAGCACATGCATCTCCTATACAGGTGGAAGGTGATTCAGAAGTGCAATTTCCTAAACCAAACTGAGAAGAAACTGCCTTGAATTTGGTGTAATGGTCTTATCTCTTCAGTCTAGATACAGTCAAATGTCAAATATGGAGAAGCAACTATTGTGACTGGCACCAAGTTCATGAAGTTGTAGTTTATAGCTATGTCCAACTTTATTTCCTATCACCTGTGAAGTGGATAAACGTGATGCCCAGAAATCAGCGGGAACCTACACAAATAGGAAGAGAGAGATAATTACCCTCTCATGAGTTTGCTTTCTCCTGACAACTGAGATTATACTTATAGCAAGTAGTATAGCACTTAGTGATAGTTAATAGTGTGAAGATCTAGTAAACTGATAAGAGGAGCAAAATGCACAAGAAGAAATCTGTACCTAAATTTTCTAACTTATGGTATACAAGGAGTTTTTCAAGTATATGAAGGACAGAAGACAGACATACTTAATAAGTATCTTTGGTTTACACTTGAGAAAAAGACAGAAAAAGTAATTTTATTATGGTGATGAAAATATTTTCTGTTCCAAGAGAAAACAAAAAGCAAGCTGAACCTCACCTAAAATCTTCAGGTCTGATGAGAGGATGACTGGTGGGATCATTGGACCAAATAATACGGTAAATTTAATAAGGCCAAATGTGAAGTACATTAAAGTTGCATGACTGGGGACATGGGTTGGGACTTATTTTGGGAAGTTGTGAATTTGAAAAAGACTTGTAAATCATAGATAATTTAGTGGATAGGAGATGCCAATGTAGTATTACAGCTGAAATGTCATTCTGTCATACCTGTTATTCAAGGTCTGTGTCCAGTACTGTTAAATCAAAACCAACAAAAAAAAATATTCTTAAAAAGATAATGGCAAACTGTAGATTCAGCAAGACAATTACCCCTGACATCACAGAATCACAGAATGGTTGAAGCTGGAAAATACCTCTGGATGCCATCTTGTCCCTGCTCAACCCATGTGCTCAGCTAGAGTAAGTTCACATGACCATCTCCAGATGGGTTTTGAATATATCTAAGGCTCAAACTCCACAACCTCTCTGCGCAACCTGTACTGGTGCTCAGATGCACTCACAGTGTAAAAGTGTTTCCTGATGTTCAGAGGGAACTTCCTGTGTTTCAGTCTGTGCCTGTCCTGGTTTTGTCCAGGATAGAGTTAACTTGGGCTGAGAAGCAGCACAACTAGAGGGCTGGGTCCTAATGATCATTGGAGTATTCCATATCATGTGACATCATGCTCAGTATATAGGGAGACACATGCTCTCTGAGCCCCATTTCAGTTTCTGGGTCAACGTGGCGGAATATTCTGGTGCAGTCAGATCCCTGCTGGGGGGGGTGGGGGCGAGCAGGCAGGCTGTGTACCTGTCACCACACTCTGTGAGCCACTGCTACATTTTACCTGTTGTGACTTACTATTGTTACTCTTGGTTTTTTTGTTACTATCACTAATTTTATTTATTCAACCTATGAATTTCTTCTTTTGTCCCTCCCCTATTTCACCGAGGCGGGAAAGGGGCGGGGGGAGGGGGCCAGGGGGAGGTAAACAACCAGCCACATAGAATTTCAAAAGGGCTTATCCTTTCTCTGGTTGTAGGAGTCGCTCTAATCTTCAGTAGGGCAAGCAGCAAAGCTTTGACCCATTTTAATTAGGCTTCCTGGCATAATTTAGAAATTTGTCATTTTAGGGTTTGATTCATTCTTTCTACCTGTGCACTGGACTGTGGCCTCCAGGGGTGTGTAAATTCCACCTGTTCCCTAGTATTTTACTCATATTCCTGACAACCACAGCTATGAAATGTGAACCTCTATCAGAGGATATTCCTAAAGGAATCTCAAACCTTGCAATAATTTCTTTTAGTAGGTGCTTTGTTACCTCTTTTGCCTTGTTGGTTCAACACAAGAAAGCTTCAGGCCAACCAGAAAAGTATCCACCAGTACCAATAGATATCAATACTGGTTACACCTTGGCAATTCTGAAAAATCTATTTGCCAATACTCACCGGGAGTTATGTCTTTTCTTACCTCTGCAGGAGGTGGTTGGGCTTGTATCTTTGGATTGTTCTTAAGACAAATTTCACACTGGTTACTCACACTTTTGTCAAGGAGCAACATTTTGACCCCTATTGCATAATGTCTTACTGATTTGACCATTGCTAATGCTCCCATATGGGTTTCTTTGTGGGTTTTGTCATTAACTTTTTCATTATTTCAGGAGTCACTACACATTGTCCATGTGCAATAATCCACCACCCTTCGTTGTCCTTTTTTACATTCTAGTAACTCAGCCAATCTATCTTTTTGTTCTTTATACTTCGAGGATTCCACTTGCATTTCCCTTGATGGAATTAGAACAGAAATGGTACTAAGTGCCACTCGTCTTGCAGCTTCATCTGCCCTCTGATTTCCTTGGATCACATCTAACTTTCCTTTCTTATGTACTTTACAGTGTATCACAGTGTTTTGCTGATTGAGGATACCAATTAAACTCGGACACCAGAGTGAAAAGAGTAGGCGTACTTTACTGGTAATATCCAAGTAATGTAACAGTGTAATACAGAAAACATGCAGTAAGAAGAAGCAGAATAGTGCACTTAAAGCAACAAACAGAGTAATAAATCAAATCATTACTACAGGAGAGAGAGAGAGAGAATAGTAACTAAGAGAAATACATCACCACTTGCATATATAATCATCATCATCCAGATCTGCAGACGCTGGGGAGCCCCGGTTACAGTGAGGATTTGGAGAGCCTGTCCCGGCAAGTGGGAAATCCTACGCGGTGCGTCCACCCATAGGTGAGGCATCCAAAGTCGCTGCAAACGGGCCCAGCCTTATATACCAGAGATCGACAAGCCAGAATAGCTGGCACCTTTGTTTTGGGTGGAAAGTTTCTGGTTTCATTCTCCTGTTGGATTCCACCCGAAGCCTGGCCAGGGCTCGGGGGGGGGAACCAAGGGAGTTTCTAACAAGGCCAAATACTTGGGTTCTCAGCCTTGAACAAGGCTGCGAAAGGAAAGCGGGATACATTCTCTCCCCTCTACTGATTATATTTTGTCTTTCACTAGCGAGTTTACATATTTCACTAATGACTACATGCTAAGTTAGCAGCTTCAGCTTGGGGCCTGTTGTTCAGGCTGCAGTATTTCAACGCTTTAGCACTTTTTACACCAGCATAAATAGGTTGTTATAGCTTAATACAATACCTACTAGCACAATGGTTATCAGTTATAAAATATACAGGATTCATCTATAGGTCAACTCAGGCTTGGGCCTGTTGTCCAAGCCTTAGCACTTCACACAGTGACTTCTTTTGACTTCTGTACTGCTTCCAGCAAGTTTAAAATCTCTGCTCCACACCTTATAGGTGTACCACTGGCAGATAAATGTTCTCTTTAAGGCAATTACTTCAGCCTTTTGTGCAGAGGTATCTGGAGTCAACATTTTAACTTCTCAATCCTCGGTTAGTTTCACCACAGCATAGCCAGCCTTTCTTATACCCTTCACAACAAAACTGCTTCCATCAGTATATAGTTCATCTGAAGTTTGGAGGTGAGAGTCCCTAAGGTATGCTGGCGTACACCTGTTCAATGACTTGTAAACAATCATGGTTAGAGTATTGTATTCAGATTGACGCTCTCATAAAATTCCATATTTAAGAAAATTATTCACTGTTGGCTCCCAGACTTTCGTGGCTTCATACTAATAGGATATTGTTTCTTTCTTACTGGCTGAACTCCTAGTTTAATTCAAGTTTTACCAGTTCCACATTCATGAAGCATCTGGAGCACATGTCTCATGAGGAGTGGCTGAGGGAACTGGGGTTCTATAGTTTGGAGAAGAGGAGGCTGAGGGGAGACCTCATCACCCTCTACAACTACCTGAAAGAAGGTTGCAGAAAACTGGGGATGAGTCTCTTTAACCAAGTAATGAGCAATAGGACAAGAGGTAATGGCCTCAAGTTGTGCCAGGGAAGGTTTAGACTAGATATTAGGAAGCATTTCTTTACAGGACGGGTTGTTAGGTGTTGGAATGGGCTGCCCAGGAAGGTGGTGGAGTACCCATCCCTGGAGGTGTTTAAGAGTAGAGTCGACATAGCACTTAAGGATATGGTGTAGTTGGGAACTGTCAATGTTAGGGTCATGGTTGGACTGGATGATCTTCAAGGTCTTTTCCAACCTAGACGATTCTATGATTCTGTGTGACCTATACATCAGCATTATATTAACTGCTGTTTGCTGAGGAGGGAATACTGGTCAGAACTCAGCTTTTTTTAAAATATTTAATTATTTAATTATCTGATTATTAAATTATTTAATTATTTTGTTAACAAGTGATATTTAATAAAATTTTGCTTCTTGTCAAACAAACTAGTTAAAAAACTTTGTCAACGTCAGTACACCTTTTCAGATGTTTATTTTCAAAACTAATTTCTTAAAATTGGTAACACTTTAGGAGGTCCCATTTTAGGAAATAGTTCAAAAGAGCAAATATAATGTCATAGAAGACTTCATTTCATTGTCTTTCACTTTTACATCTACTAACTGTTATAAACCTGCCTGGCTAGTTTGTACTGTACAATGCAGTGGGCTAGTATCCCTCACAATTTCCTTCCTAATACTCCAACATATTCTATAAATTAATATCTCTGGAAATATTATAGCTTTCCCAAGAAAAATCGAACTTAAATAGCCTCCATCATCCAAGATGACTGATCTGATTACTAGATTATTGAGTAGCCTCTCACTCTATCATTTCTGTGAATCTTGCTCTTAGTTTTTCTTTTTTATACTAACATCTTAAAAAAGAACATCACGTCTTAGACAAAATGGATTTTTTTTGTTAAACACAAACTGTTCTTCACTGGAATATGTTTTTTAAAGAAAAACCTCTATCTTTTACACAACCAAATTTTCTCTATGACTCCCCCAATAATTAAGTCTGCTTCACTCCAAGTCAAATATATATTTAGGTGTTTCAGTTTTCCTGTAGAACTTAAGAATTATTTGCACACCTCAGACTTGCTGAGGATCCTTAACTTACACATACACGGTTTTCTACTATAAAACGTACACAATATCCAAATAGCATTTGATTAGATTTTACCCCTAATGTTTTTCTTCCTGGTTTCAACATGAGTGTCAGACGCCTGCCTTCCACACTCAAATAAAACTATAGCCTTGTGGATATAGCATTCACCTTGGAGAGAGGATAGAAAGATTATATCTTTCCATCTGACTTTCACATAAAATTTTCACTTTATTTGGGTTTCAGAATGCAGCAAGCTCTGTGGAATTTAGATTATAAATGTAATAAAAGGATGAAATTCAAGATTGTCCTATAGTTACTGTACCTTGTGCATTGCAACAGGCAGTTCCCTGACGGTGCAGGAACTGCTCAGTGAGGCTCTGCACAGGAGAGGCAATGGGATAAATGGAGGCAATGGACCAGCTTGGAACGTGGAGACTGACTAACTTCTAGCCAGTTTTGCAGCAAAGTATTGGTATAAATCTTACAGGACTTCTACAGGTGGGAGCAGTCCTGGACTACCCCCAGGCAGCCCCAGCACTATTTATTTATGTGCTTTGGTGTATTGACTAACTCCCTGGGTGGAGAGTCTGGACAGTCCAGTCACTGCCTTGGGGAATCTTGCTGCAGAATTGGCCAGGCTGCATCTAGATGAGGCCTTTCTGAATAGCCAGTAGAAACTGCTTCTGTAAATGAGTTTATACGGGACAGTCTTTAGTACATAATTCAGATAGTTGGGAGATATTTTGTACATAATTTAAGATAATCAGCATTCATGGTGTAAGAATATTATGAATCCTTCCAGGCAACTTTGGAGAGATTTTAGACCTCAGTTAGTCTTGGAGGGACCTGTGTGCTGAGCTGTTTGGGCTGGGGGAGGGAAAACTATGCATATAGACGTATATGTGCAAGCTGCTTGGTACTTAGCAGATCAAGCCACCTGAAGGGTAAGTATGTAAGAAATTCTCTCAAGTTGTGGCATCTGCATCCTTATAGATGTCTGTCTGTCTTCTATAGTGATTCATATCCATAGGGGTTGAGTACTAAGTGAGTATAAAAGCTACTAAAGGGGGTCATATAAATGAGTTTACTGATTAGAGAGAGGAAAGAGGAATCTAATGTTTGATAATCATCAGTGACAGAACAATTTTATAGAAATAATGTTAAAGGTCTTTTAAGTTGTTACAAGATACTTTTTCATAGCAGTTCTTTCTAAAAAATCATTAACAATGCCATCTTCTATTTGAAAGGTCTTGTTTGTGTGCCAAAGTAGAAACAGAAATAAAATCATCACAAAACATTATCTAATTGTTCTGCAAGGAATCTAGGAAGTATGTCATAGAACAGAGAACACTTACTCCAGTTTTGAAACATTTTTGATTACCCACAAGAAAATAAAGCATAGTCACAGAGACCCTGTACTTCTATGTTAGCCACAGGCAACCTGCTCTGACTCAGGACTGAGTAAGTCTCCCCAGGACTATAAAAGAGTTAGCACAGTGAGCAACAGTAGAAAAAGTATCATGGAAGACAATGAGGAAAAGTTATGACAAGGTTTTGTATTTTGCATCATCCTGGGAGTGTGAAGCCCATCAAAACCTTCCCTGATCTCTCTCTTAAACTACCAAGTATCAGCAGTTCCCCGCTGTTCAAATCCAACAGTGCCTCCCTGACATTCGGACAAAAAAAAATGAGAGAAAGGGCTGTCTCTTCCTTGGGATAGATTTGTGAGAAAAATTTCAACTACTCCCAGCATCTAGAATTTCACATAATCCAGTCGTTATTAAGAAAAGGAAGTAGCATGCAGTAACAGTCCCTTTTTTTCACCCAAGAGCTTGCAGGACACAGGAAGGATGCAGCATGTAGTCTGCAACAGTTTTCATATCTATAAAAGAACTGCTTAGCAAAGGGAGATACTCCCAAGAAAACAAGTGACTACAGGAATAGAAATATAATTTAAAAGATATATTTAGACTAGCAAAAATTGACTTTGTAATTAATTAAATCCTGTTGTTTACATTTTCAGCAATCATGTAAAATGAGACAAAACCATTGTATATTAAATTCCTTTATTTATTTACAGCAGCAGTGTTGGCATGTATAATGAATAGCAAAGGAACTGCTGTAACAAGTCACCTCATCTCTGCCAGGAAATATCCTTTTCCTTCACAAAGGATTACCTGGTATTCAAAATGTTCACACTGAAATCAATAGATATTTTGATGAAAAATATGTAATATTGTTGCAATTCTGTTTAACACTATAAAAAAGTAAAGGCATTGCTAACTCTTTCAGATAAGGTACTTTTGTTTAGTTTAAACTTTACTGTGCAAAGAATTATATAACCAACTTAAATCCTCCTATACTGTGTATTTTCATTTTTCACGTTTTCTAAAAGCAGCTTAGGAGCAGACATGAAAATTATGAGGAATCATTTGCCAAAATTGCCGTTACCTTGTCAGTTAGTAAAAGTCAGCTATTTTTCTGGTCTTAACTTGCATTTGGTAGCTTTGGATTTTTCACATTAAAGCATTTGGGATAAACTTCTGTTGTTGGAGATACCTGACAAATTCTACAGAACTATTTTTTCCCTAATAATCAAATTAGGGTATTTTTCCTCTGAAAACTTATTAAATTATTTATATTTTATGATCCTACATTATGGAAATGCATTTTTTTTCCCAACAATAGGCATTCTTTACGTTTCCTTCCAAACACAATTAGCAAACACAAATAAAAAAAGTAGCGTCATATAATGAGAAATTAACAGACACACTCTTATTGTCATGTTTTATCACTTGTTTTTCTTAATCCTTATTTGCCTTTTCATTATAAAAACCTCTGAAACTTCCACGAGAAAAATCATAGTTCTTTTTTGGACAAAGATCCAAGAACTGATTTCAACTGAAATCTTAGATTTTAAGGGTTTGTTATCCACACTGATAATATTATAATGGCCTTTTCCACATTAGCATGCCTTATATCATGGTACAAAATGGCTCCCTGTTTGTATTTCTGAACTAGCAGATGAAAGATGTACTTTGTGTGAAAATGTTAGTGTTCAGCACCCTTTTAACAAACTGTACTCTGCCTCAGTTTCAGTATTAAAAATTTTCCTGCCTAATCCACTTTGCTACAGATAAGCCTTACACCTTCTGTAAAACAGTTTAGTTCATTATCACAGAAGAACAGAAATTTTCTCAAGTCAGGCTAAAGAATCATTGAATAATGGAGCATTTGGCTAAGAATTTTCCCTTTTTGAGACCTTTGGTACCTTTAAAAGTTCCTTTGAAATGAAAATTAAGAGCTGCTGGGTGCCATACAAAGTGTAGGTGATAATCTTTTAAAGCCCTCAGTGTTCCAGCAATTAAGACTGGCCAGAAAACACAAATTCCATTTTGATGTCTTTTTTAAACAGGGGCTCCTGTTCTTATGCTGGAAAAAATAATCAGTAACTTTCAGAAAATTTTGTGACAGCTACAATGTGTCCAGTTACTTACCAGTCTAGTGCTCAATCAAGACATTAGTCTGGGACTTCTATTGCTGACAGCAGTATAAATCAGGTTAGGCTATGAACTTGAAACCCTGGAAATCTGACGTTATCTACCTGGACTACTGATGTCATCTATCTGGAGTTGTGCAAACTACTTGACACTGTCCCACATGACATCTTTGTATCTAAATGGGAGAGACATGGATTTGACAGATGAAACACTCAGTGGATAAGGAATTGGCTTGATGGTCGCACTCAAAGAGTTGTGGTCAACAGCTTGATATTTGTGGCGATTGAGGCACTGACTCTCCATTGAAGTGCAAAAGGAAAGACCCTTTATTATTACAATAGTACATACTTATGCTATGGTTAAAGTTCTTACTTCATAATTAGCAAATCAGCAATTAGACAGCTATCTACCTTTTCTCCTATCAGCATAAGACTACTCTAACACACTGTGCAGAGCAATCAACTTCTCATTCATTTGCTGTTCACGCAGCGGTAGCTTTTCACAGTTCAGTGTTGTAGCTATCCGTTGTTTTTCCCTGCCACATTGGCACAACTTGTCAGTTTCTTATCTTACTCCCAAGGCCTGTTTTTCATCAAAACCTTACTGCTTCTCAAGGGCTGCACAGAGCTGACAGGCTGTTGTGGACTTGCCTGTCTCCCACATCTCCCCTTTCTTTGTTTTGCAGCTGCACCTGCAAGACTTGTTTCAAAGCTTTATCAATTAAGGTTTAGACAAACTTCAAAAAAACACAGTATACATAAATTAATTCTACAAAAGGCTAAAAACAATACAGCAGTTACAGTTACTAGTTGAAAAGAGTAGGCTGGTTTCACTACCAAGAATTAAAGGATATGACTAAATACTACAAAATAAACAGTAAGGAAAATACAGAATAGCACACTTACTTAATGGGGTGCTAATATTCAGATCTGCAATTACTGGGGAACCCTGGTTGCAGTGAGGATTTGGAATACTTTTCCTCGTAAGTTTGAAATCCTACGTGATGCGTCCATCCGTAGGTGAGGCATCCAAAGTCGCTGCAAGCAGGTCCAGCCTCATATATCTAAATCAACAGGGCAAAATAACTGGCACTTTTTTTGAGCAGAAACATCTGATTTCATCCTCTTGTTGGTTTCCACCCAGAGCCTGGCCACCACTCAAAGGGGAAAGCCAAGGGAGTTTCTAATAAACTTGTGTTCTTAATTCTTAATATTACTAAACAAAGGAAGTTGAATTCACACATTCTTACATCATTTCATCCTTATTAATAACTACATTTTGTCTAAGCTACATCTTACACTAGTGACCTGTAAGCCTATAGATTTTGTTAATGATCAAATAGTAATAATGCTAATAGTAATACAGATTTTACTGATTAACAAGAACTAATAATGGATAATGTTTAGTGTTTCAGACTTCTCCAAGTGATAGCTGCAGTCACTGAGTTCCTAGGGGAACACAGGCTGCGTGTCGATTCCTGCATCATCAGTTGAGGGGTCTGTGGCATCAGGTTGGAGGGTTGCTTCTTCCAGCTCACGATATGGCTTGATTTTCCTTGCTGGTATCCACCGAGGACCTGTGGGTGATAAAACACAAACATACTTCCTCCCCCATACCAGCAGATCCACTCTCCAGGTCAGGTCTACTTTGGGATCTTTATACAAGGCACGTGGTTTAATTGTAAAGTCTGTTGTGCTAAAATGATGTTCTGCTGCTGTCAAAGCAAAATGATTTCTGTTTAAGAAATTAAGAGTATATAAAGCCATTGCTTAAAGAACCTTTATTATTACACTAGTACATACTTATGCTATGGTTAAAGCTCTTACTTCATAATTAGCAGAGATCAACAATTAGACAGTTATCTACCTTTTCTCCTACCAGCATAAGACTACTCTAACATGCGCTGTGAAGAGCAATCAGCTTCTCATTCACGTGCTGTTCACGCAGCGGTAACTTTTCACAGTTCAGTGTAGCAGTTCCGTTGTTTTTCCCTGCCACATTGGCACAACTTGGCAGTTTCTTATATTACTCCCAAGGCCTGTTTTTCACAGAATCACAGAATCGTCTAGGTTGGAAAAGACCTTGAAGATCATCTAGTCCAACCATTAACCTAACATTCACAGCTCCCAACTACACCATATCCTTAAGCGCTATGTTGACTCTACTCTTAAACACCTCCAGGGATGGGGATTTCACCACCTCCCTGGGCAGCCCATTCCAATGCCTAACAACCCATTCTGTAAAGAAATGCTTCCTAATATCCAGTCTAAACCTTTCCTGGCGCAACTTGAGGCCATTACCTCTTGTCCTATTGCTTATTACTTGGTTAAAGAGACTCATGCCCATCTCTCTGCAACATGCTGTCAGGTAGTTGTAGAGGGCGATGAGGTCTCCCCTCAGCCTCCTCTTCTTCAGACTAAACAACTCCAGTTCCCTCAGCCACTCCTCATAAGACCTGTGCTTCAGACCCTTCACCAGCTTTGTTGCCCTTCTTTGGACACACTCAAGTAACTCAATGTTCTTTTTGTAGTGAGGAGCCCAAAACTGAACACAGTAATCAAGGTGCAGGCTCACCAGTGCCAAATACAGGGGTAAGATCACTTCCCTGTCCCTGCTGGCCACGCTATTTCTGATGAAAGCCAGGATCCATTGTCCTTCTTGGCCACCTGAGCACAATGTTGGCTCATGTTCAGCCAGCTGTCAATCAACACCACCAAGTCTCTCTCTGATTGGCAACTTCCTGGGCACCGAAGTCAGGCTGACAGGCCTGTAATTTCCCAGATCATCCTTCCAGACCTTCTTATATATGGGTGTCACATTGGCCAATTTATAATCTGTTGGGACCTTCCTGGTCCACCAGGACTCCTGGTAAATGATGGAAAGTGGTTTGGCGAGCACCCCTGCCACCTCCTTCAGCACCCTCGGGTGTTTCCCATCTGGTCCCATAGACTGTATGTCTATGTGATGCAGTAGGTCACTGACTATCTCCTCCTGGAATGCAGGGGGATCGTTCTCCCAGTCTCTGTCTGCTGGCTGAGGAGGCTGGATTCCCTCAATACTACTAGTCTTGTTATTAAAGACTGAGGCAAAGAAGGCATTAAGCACCTCAGCCTTTTCCTCGTCGCTTGTTACCATGATTCCTCCTGCATCTAGCAGGGGATGGAGGCTCTCCTTGGTCTTTCTTTTGTTGCTCACATACTTATAGAAACATTTCTTGTTGTCCTTGATTGCTGAAGCCAGATTAATTTCTAGCTGGACTTTAGATCTCCTGATTTTGGCCCTGCATAACCTCACAGCATCTTTGTAATCATTGTGAGGGTCTAGCCCCTTCTTCCAAAAGCTGTAAACTCTTGTTTTCTCCCTGAGTTGCAGCTAAAGCTCCCTGTTTAGCCAGGGTGGTCTTCTCTGTTGCCGGCTTCTCTTACAGCACCTGGGGACCACCTGCTCCTGAGCCATTAACACTTCCTTCTTCAAGAGTGTCTAGCCTTCCTGGACCCCTATACCCTTCAGGACCATCTCCCAAGGGATCCTTTCAAGCAGGTGTCCAAACAAGGCAAAGTCAGCCCTTTGGAAGTCCAGGATGTCACTTCTGCTGCCCCCTCTCCTGGTCTCTCTAAGAATAAAGAACTCTATTATTTCATGATCACTGTACCCTAGTCGGCCTTCAACCGCCACTTCCTCCACCAGTCTTTCTCTGTTCACAAAGAGGAGATGCAGCAGGGCACCTTCTCTGGTAGGTTCACTTACCAGCTGCGTCAGGAAGTGATCTCCCACACATTCCAGGAATCTCCAGAACTAGGCCTGCTCTGCTGTGTTGTATTTCCAGAAGATGTCTGGGAAGTTAAAGTCTCCCACAAGAACAAGGGCAAGAGATCATGAGATTTCTCCAAATGCTTATAGAATATTTCATCCAGCATTCTGTCCTGGTTGGGTGGCCTATAGTAGACTCCTACTACAACATCTGCCCTTCCCCCCGATTCTAAGGCAAAGACACTCCACCTTGTCTTCACTACACTTGTACTCAAAGCAATCATAACAGTTCCTAACATACAGCACCACCCCACCACCTCTCCTTCCTTGTCTATCCCTCCTAAAGAGCTTGTAACCATCAATTGGCACCCTCCAGTCATGGGAGACATCCCACCGTGTTTCTGTAATAGCCACTACACCATAATTTTCCTGTTTCATCATGGCTTCAAGCTCCTCCTGTTTGTTACCCATGCTGTGTGCAATGGTATAGATGCACTTCAGATGGGCTGGTGTTTTGCCCCCTTCCCCCTTCAAATCTAGTTTAAAGCTCTGTCAATGAGCCCAGCTAACTCCTGCCCCAAGATCCTTTTCCCGCTCTGGGACAGGTGCATCCCATCTAATGCCAAAAGATCTAGCGTCCTGTATACTAACCCATGATTGAAAAATCCGAAACCCTGATGGTAACACCAGTCTTGGAGCCACAAGTTCATCTGAATACTCCTGTATTCTTCTTCATCCATCCTCGCAACTGAAGGGATGGAAGAGAACACAATTTGTGCCCCCAACCCCTTAACCAGTTTCCCCAAGGACCTGAAATCTCTCTTCATTGCTTTAGAACTTCTCCTGGTAATGTTGTCACTACCTACCTGAAAAACCAAGAGAGGGTAGTCATCCTTGGGTCTCACTAGAGCAGGGAGTTTTGCCGTGAGATCCTTTACCCAGGCCCCAGGAAGGCAGCAGACTTCCCTATGAAGCAATTCCGGTCTGCATATTGGGCCTTCGATACCCCTCAGAATGGAGTCACCCACTACAATGACTTTTCTGGGGTTCTTTTTAGAACTGGTTTTAATACCTGGTCTAGAATGACCCGGCCTTGGTGGACCTTGGTCTTCCTCCTTGTTTGACTCATTTTCTTCCTCCTTCTCTACTTCATTTAAAAGTTCCAGGGCCCCAAATCTGTTGTGAAGGGAGGGTGAGGGAGGTTGGGAGAACATTTTCCTGCCTCCCTAAGCAGGGACCTGTTTCCAGCCTCCCCCATCTCTTAGGTCCCCTCCTTCTGCCTGGTAGCAGGATGATGAGGGATCACCTACCTCTTTTGGAGCCTCCATTTGCTCCTGTTGCTTCATGGGTGCCGAGGTGCTACTCCACCAATCAATTTCCCTTTCACACTCCCTAATACTTCTTAATTTTTCAACCTCTTCTTTGAGTTCCTCCACCAGGCTGAGCAGGTCATCCAGCTGATCGCAGCGCACATAGGTGTTGTCACTGCTGCCCTCTGGCAGGATTGACAGGCTCAGGCACTCCCTCCCGAGATCTGGACTGCTGCATGTTTGTGTGGTAGCTCTCTCTGGGTCGCCACATTCTTTCTGGTGGTGTTTTTGATGTGAGTAGAGACCATGGTTCAGTCTACTCATGGAGGACAATAAGATGAAACTAGCTCATATAAGTTCTAGACCCAGATGGACTGCACCTTGTCCGTTTGCCCTGCCTGCGCGAACTGCTGCACAAACTGCCGTGCCACAACCTTTTGACGTGCCATGCCCTGTTTGCCCACCCTGTTTGCCGTGCTCCTGGTCACTCGTGCCCTCTGGGGGCTGCTCTTGTATGTGAGGGGAGTTGGGCGTCGTTACTCCAGTCTCTGCCCACTCTGAGTCACCGCTACCCTCGTTCGCAGCTCACTCTTCCCGCTCAGGGGGGAGGCAACTTGAGGCTCTCTCTCTTCCCTGGGCTTCTGCCTTCTCATCTTGTGGTTTTTCCATGGGTTTTTGATGCTTTCAGAAGGGTCCCCCACTGCTATCCTTCTCTTCGGAGCCCCTCAGCAACTTTTTCATTAAAGCCTTGCTGCTTCTCAGGGGCTGCGCAGAGCTGACAGGCCTGTCTCCCACAGATATTCAAGTGAAGAGTTGTAACAACTGATGTTCCTTAGGGGTCCATGTTGGCACCAGTTGTGTCTAACATCTTTGTCCGTGACATGGACAGCGGGATTGAGTGCACCCTCAGCAAGTTTGCCAACAACATCAACCTGTGTGGTTGCACAATGGAAGGAAGAGATGCCATCCAGAGAGACCTTGACAATCTTGAAAGGTGGGTCCATGATAACCTCATGAAGTTCAAAAAGGCCAAATGCAAGGTCTTGCACATGGACCAAGGCAATCCCATGCACAAATACAGGCTGAGCCATGAGTGGATTAGGAGCAGTCTTGTGGAGAAGAACGTGACAGTATTAGCAGATGGAAAACTGAATATGAGCCAGTAATGTAGGGTTGCAGTCCAGAAAACCAGCCATATCCTGGGCTGCATCAAGAGAAGTGTGGCTAACAGGTCAAAGGAGGTGAACTCTTGTGAACTCGTGAAGTCTCGTGAAACCCCACCTGCAGTACTGTGTCCAGCTCTGGGACCCCCACTATAAGAGGACATAGACCTGCTTGAGTGGGTCCAGAGGACGGCCACAAAGAAGATCAGGGGGACTGGACCACCTTCCTTATGAGGACAGGCTAAAAGAGTTGGGATTCTTCAGCCCAGAGTAGACGAGGCTCTGGTGAGACCTTACAGCAGCCTTCCAGTACTTAAATGGGGTCTACAGGAAACATGGTGAGGTACTCTTTATTGGGGAGCACAGTGACAGTGATATAGTATAATTCATATTTACTAAACTTCATGGTTAATGTTTATGCTAGTAGATATAGTTACTGCACACTTGGGGCTAATCATAAGCTTGGTCAGGTTAGACACTGAAATTTATAAAGAATAGGCTTTGTTCTCCATACCCGAGAAAATAACTAGAACCTCCTGGATCATAAAGACAAGGTACAGAATGTGTTCAGAATGAGTTATTTGACAACCTGACAAAGTGATTAATCAATCAGTTAATGTGGCAATGAAACCAACTTTTGGGTGTCCTGAAAGTGAGCTGCCTTCATTATAATACTAAAAACACCCACAAGTTGAAAGACCCCTGCCCAGATTAAGACCCTTCCCCTGAGCATGCGTAGTAGTAGAAGCATTAGGTAAGCCGTATTATAATTGTATGTTAATCACTAATCAATCAGTATCTAATAGGTGTGTTATGAAAAAGTACTAACTTCTGGGTTTTGCATATAAAAGGAGCATGAAAACCTGCTGTTGGTGTGGTTGATTTATGGAAAAGTCCACCAAGTACCCAGGACTGAATAAAATATAAGATTTCTCCTGAGCGTGTTAAGATTGGTTCATTGTATGCCAGGCACAAATCCATTTTTCAGGTAACAACAGGACGACAGGTAACAGTTTTTAAATTGAAAGAGAGTAGATTTAGATTAGATATAAGGAAGTAATTCTTTAATGTGACAGCGGTAAAGTTGGCAAGAGAAGCTGTGGATGTCCTCTCCCTGGAAGTGTTCAAGACCAGGTTGGATGAGGCTTTGAGCAACCTGATGTAGTGGAGGGTGTCCCTGCACATGGCAAGGGTGTTGGAACTAGATGATCTTTAAGGTCACTTCCAACCCAAAACGTTCTATGATCCTAGGAAAATACTCTGACCTACAGACCATCGGCCACTACATTCCATCTCTACTCTGCAGAGACTTCCTACCAACACATGACAGTGGAAACAGCAACAACAAAAGCCTACAAAACTCCCAGTACCATTTTTTTTTTCTTTTATAATAAATCTTATCACAGGGTTAAGTGAAAACACCCAGAAACTATTATATTGCTTATTTGACTTTTGGGGTTTTGTCTGTTTATTTGAAAGGTAATAAGTCACTGATATTAAAGTTAGGGTTTATTTTTGTGTGTGTGTCCTGTTATCAACTTTTTAAAACACATGCAAATAAAGCATATACTTGAATATACTTGAATGATTTTTAGCAAGTTATTGATAGCTACTAACATTTGCACATAATCTCAAACCAGCTTGCAGACTTTTTACTGATCATATACATGGGCCACTAAAGAAAACAACAAAACAAAAGAAAACATGTTCGTTATAATTAGTTATTCCATGAAGTATCTCACAGAATCACAGAATTGTTGAAGGGACCTCTTGGAGGTCATTGTGTCAAACCCCTCCTGCTCAAGCAGGGCAGCCTTGAGTCAGCTACCAATGACCATGTCCACTGAGGATGGAGACTGCACAACCTCTCTAGGCAACCTGTGCTGTGTTTACTCACCCTCACAGTGAAAAAATGTTTCCCAATATTCAGAGGGAACCTCCTCCGTGTTTTCAATTTGTGACCATTGCCTCGGGTCCTGAAAAGAGTCTGACTGCCTCTTCTTTGAACCCTGCCTTCAGGTACTTGAGTACATAGGTAAGATCCCCCCAGATCCTTCTCTTCTCTAGGCTAAATGTTCTCTCAGCCATTCCTTGTATGAGAGACACTCCAGTCCCTGAATAATTTTAGTCACCTTTTGCTGAACTTTCTGTACTCTGTCTTGTGCTGGAGGGCCCAGAACTGGACCCAGCACTCCAGGTTTGGCCTCACCAGTGCTGAACACAGGGGAAGGATCGCTTCCTTCAACCTTTAGGCTTTGCCTAAAGCAGCCCAGTATACCATTAGCCCTCTTTCACTGTGAGGGTACATTACTAACTCATATTCAACTTTGTGGCCATCAGGACCCCCAGGTCATTCTCTGCAAATCTGTTTTCCAGAACAGATGTTTGTGATATCCCAGCTTTTATACTATATGCATCTACCTGCTCAGGAATGAGGATTGACTCTAACTTGGATAAATTAGGATTCATAAACTACGTGGAATCCAAGATCTTCAAGCTCCTACATAAATGATCTTTATGATGTTCATTCTTACATTGTCATGGAGTTTTGCCTGAAGCAGCACACCCATCATGCTTCCGGATGCTTCTTAGCTCTGGTTCTTAGTCAAGAAGCTCATCTTTTTAACCTGTTGTCCCGATCCGATATCGGGAAGCATTCTTAAACGATCCTAGGAGTGAAATTAAGACACAAATGAGGTACAACCTTGTTTACTTTATTTGCTATAACAATTAGTAATAGCGATAGGACAGAGAGGAAAAGAAGGGGAAAGTCAGAACCCCTAAGCAAGAAGAACGGTAGATATGCAGCTAATTACCACCACCACCAGGGATCCACCGATGTTCTGTTGGCTTGGGCTCGGTGCAGGTGATGGTGCTCCAAGCTCTGCTGAGGTCCCGGCTCCAAGTAACAGGTGTTGAAGAAGGTGCCACGAGGGAGGAGTACGCAGTCCTTTTATTGTCCCAGTCCCCTCCATCTTTTCCAAGGAGTCTGCCCATTTCATGCCAGCCTGCACGTCTCACCCCGATCATGGGGCTCCTGGTCTCGTGGTCCTCCACGCGCAGATGCCCAGGTGCTGGTCATGCTGGCTTGCGTGTCTTCCGCACCCAGACTTAGCTTTGGGCGGATGCCGTGGTTTTGTCTGGGACCCTTCGTCTCCTTCAGAACGTACTCCTCCATGGCAACGGGGTGCCGAGGCCAGGAAATGGTGGTGGTGCAACAGCAATGTTGAGACAAAGTCCAACACAGTTCCTTACACCTGTATTCAATATTATCTGCATCTTATGCCAAACTGTTTTCTTCTAGTAATTCTAGAGGACAGCACAATTTGATATTATTTCAGAGTCCTCATGTCACTAATGCAAGTTAAACTGCCTTCTGTCCTCTGTCAGTGATGTTCTAATATAACAACATTTTCAAAAGCAATTTTAAATGCTTAAGCAACTCTTACTCAAGTCACAATACAGAAAATACTGAATTTAGGTTACTAATTTGTACATTTTTATCAAGGCATCAACAGTTAGCTCAGTTGCATGGATGAATTTTTGCTCTTCAACTCCCTACTCATGAATAATCCTTGCATTAACTAAGAAGTTGGACCAGTTCAACTCAGATATATCAGGGAAAGGAGTAGAGAATGAAAAACTAAAACTTAAAGATTAATTTATACCGTAAATCTACTGGGTTTGAAAATGCAAATGATAAACACAGTTTCTGACACAATCTTAAATACAAATATTGGTGGCTGAATTATGCATTTTATTATTAACTGTGAACTTACCTTCTTCTAGTAGCATAAATGTTGGATAACATTTGAAGACATTCTCTAATAACAGAACATTTTGAAATGTCCATTTCTCTTCCTAATTAAGTTAGTGGTAAAGCAGATATTTATGCCAATAGGGATAAAGTTGATCTACAACTGCGAAAATGAACTCTTAAACTTAAGGAACAGGTGAAAGGATATTTTATACTTCACCTGCATAGCAATGAATTTCATACTTATTCCATTTCTTCTAATAATTCACCATCTCTGGAAAAGATTTCATAAGAAAAGGACACAATTACATCAAACAATAAAACATGAACTTATGCAACTGTAAACCACATACATTTCATCTGCAACATCTGAGTGTTTTTACACAGTTTTTCTAATTCCCCTAGTGCTGAAATAGTGCTAGCAACATTCTGGTTCTCAATATAGAAATTTCATCCCTTTAAACAGTTTGTGACTCATCCTGTGACACTTGCTAGAGTGTATAGTTTAGAAGTCACCACAAAAAAGTGATCATAAAAGCCAGTTTGCAATATTTTCTTTTATAAAGCAGTCTAGCCACAAAACAGCTCATGTTTTCCATCTAGTCTGAACAGCTATATCAGAAAAACAAGATCTAAATAATCTGACAGGGAGTTTTTTCTTTCATTTATGCATTTTTATCACCAATTTGCTGGGACTTCAACCAGTGGTTTCATCTTTTCTGTAGGCAAAAGGCATAAATTTTGTTTCACCTTATTGAGTGTTTATTCGTGTGTCATTGACAGTTTGTGCTAAGGACTGTTTCTTCTGTTCTCTTTCACGTGAAGGTCCATTATTTAAAGCAACACACATTTTCCAGTACTGCCCACGCACCTTAAGTAGAAGACTATTTGATGTAAATCATCATTCTACAGAAGAAAATTATTTTAGAAATGGTAGAGTTTGGCTGATTAAAAAATCCTTCTAAAAGATCAGCTTTGTTGCTGCTCTAGCCTAAGGAGGGATAATTTCTTACTATTTTTTCCTTAATGCTTAACTAATTTGCAAAACTTCATTGGTTCTACAAAGTTCATTCCTACAGTGAACTAAATCATAATCTCATGAAAACAATGGCAGACCTGGGACTGACTTCAGTAGTACCGGAAGCTACACTGAAGGTTTAAATATAGTCTAACAGAATTGTAGATGGCATTTTTTTCATTTGAATTTCTATGTTGCCTTAAATAAAATAATGCATGTACTTTCACACTGTCCAATTAGTAGATTACATGACTGAAGCTGGAATAGTATTCTATATAGCATAGAAATAACTTGATATTGTGTCTTAATTTAAAAAGAGGAGGGGAAACCAAAACATTACCTCCAGCTTCAAGTGGAAATGATTTAATCCCCAAGGTGAATTGAGGCAGAGAAAGTAAATGCTTCAGAAAGTTTTATCCTGAGTCTACTTGGAGTACAAATCCCATTGATTGTCACTGAGATTTATAGTTCTGAGTCATCGTTTGTCTTTGAAAATATTGTCCTAAGTAAGTTAGTTCCTCAGGCAGTTATGGGAAAAGGTCTACTCACACAGGTCTGTTAAATTCAACTCTAGTTTCTATCCTTTCACAACATCCAAATATGTATATCTCTATATGCTAACATGTGGCTCAAGTCTTGCAAGTCTTTGAACCTTTGAAAGGTTTTATGGTTTTTCAGGTGTTCAGGTGTTGCTTTATTAAACGTACATGCAGTGTAATCTAGTGAGGTGCATGCATTCACAAAAGTAAATATTTGTTCCGCAATAAATTTCAAAATCACAATCTTATACAACAGGTATAAAGCTGAAGTCTCAGCAGATTTTGTTAAAGTTGTTCTTTGCTGATTTTCCTTCTGATCAAACAAGTTAAAGAACAAGAAAACTAGGTAAGTAAATCCCACTTCCTGAAGATGTGAATTATTTAGTGATTTCTCACAGCTAGATTTCATGTGCTGAAATTCATGTGCTTTGGACTGGTATGTGCAAGAGACAGGCTATAATGTTAGAAGCCTCTATCACATGATGCTACAAATTGTTCCAAATACACATACAGTGACTGATACATATTTATGGCTTTTTTTTTTACAAAGTTGTCCGAGATTTCAAAAGTGGTTATTAATGTTATGTCAGTCTTTCTAGAATTTCATGGGACATATTGATCTCCTAAATCAAAACAGAACATGAATGCACCATCCACACTCATATGGGGAAAATCATATTTAATATATGAATTCCAAGACAAAAATGTCTTCCTTTTAATGAGATTAAGGAGAGAGGCCCACGACCAACTATGGACCTCTGGGTTTGCAAGAATGACTACAAAACTAATAGTGTTTCTGGTTTGATTTTCTTTACTTTTTAAAAATTTCTTAAACAAAATATTAGCAACTTGAGAATTAACACAGCTGAATGTGTTACCACCCATCTGCCGAGCTGTAATAATTAATTACATGTTTGCTTGTAGACATGCAGTTTCAAAATAAAACGTGCTAAACTGAACTGGTATGAACATGGATTCATTTACAAGTATATGTTCATACTCTTCATTTAAGAAGCCTCTGAAGATGATGAGGATATAACGAGTTATGAAGCTTTGCAAAACTTTGTAGCTGTAGCTCTGCTACCTCTTCATAACCAAATCCCCAGTATTTGGGGACAGTGGCGATGTTTCATGGCTTCTATAAGCTGAGTGCCTTCCTTCTTCACTGTCTCTTTTGATCAGGGGTGCCCAACAGCCAACAATTTCCAGAAAGTCTTCCCTTGTTTACAGCTAAACACATTGTATATATAAACTGCACAGTGCTTGAAACTCCACTGATCAAGGACCTGAGAAAGTACTCACTGCAAGTTGGCTGAAGGTATTAAGAGTTCTTACAGTTCCTGACCACTTCTTTTTCTAATTATGGAAGTTGATATTATACTATCAGTGTCAGTATCAGTTGATATGATACTATCAGTAGAAGCAGACCTCAAGAAATACACATTTTATTCTAGAGGCCTATACACTCTTTCTTCCAACACATCAAGAAGGTGTACCTATCAACTACCAAGTGAAGGGCAAAGTAAACTAAGATATATTGGTGGCATATTTGAAGAATTATCTCAGCTGGCCACAGATTAGGCACCATGAGGTACAGGCAAAACGTCTCATGAAACCTGTTGTCTCAGGGGAGTTTGCACTTATAAAAGAATGTGGATGTGATGCATTTTCCATAAGACACAGCACTATTCATGAAATAACAGCTTCAAAATAACTTCTGATATTGAAAAACTGAAATATATATTTTTTTGTGGACATGATTTACAGGAAGAAAAAATGCAAAATTTTCTGCTCATCTATACTTTTGTATGCCTACATAAAGTTGCACTGTGCCACAACTGTAACATGAACATATTCTGCAGAATATAAAAAAGGGTGGTGTTTTCCTCCAGTATGCTCTTATTCTCATCTACAATTTATAATGTATTTGTTTTCATATAGATTATTTATGGCTATAAAATAAGGTGAGTTCAGATCAATGCAAGTAATTTAATTTATATATTTCCAGCTCATGGAAATGTTAGGGAAAAAAGTATCTGAGGTAGAGAGAGAAGCAGGGGGATAATTCACAGTGATTTATTCTACAAATTCAATCTGTATTCCTGTTTAAAGAATATTCATGACCAGATGCATGTCTTCAAGTCTGTAATCAAAAATTATTCAGTGATTTCTGGTCTTTGTTGCTTAAACTGAAATACTGAGTATTTGATCTTTGAGCTGTGTGGTTTATGATTGATAGATCAGAAAAATAGTTCTTTCCTTTTACACAGCAATTCTGTGAAATGTTTTAACACGAATTTGCTGACCTAAAATTTAATAATAATGAGTATTGAATTTAGATTTATTTTCCACAAGTTTTCATACTCTTAAATCTTGACCATTTGCAAAGTGTGGGACTAAACAAAGAGCAAATGCTTCACTTGGTCTCTTTGTAAGGACAAGCTATGGCTGAGTTGTAAAAATTTCTGAAGAGAAATATATATACATAATACTCTGACAACTCTCCTTATTAGACTGATCATATTTCAAAAGAATTTTTTTTCCCCAACTAATTAGTGGAAACCATATGAATGGAGTCTTGGAACTCAAGAACGGGTACAGAACTCTCTTCCTGATGCAAGCTTGTTTCAGTTGTCCTTTCATTTCTTGTTCAGATCTTTACACAGTGTTTCCAGTTTTGCCTTTTCTTACTTTTATTTACTTTATGTGTTAGCTATCACTACTTAACGCAAAATAAAAGCAATAAAAGCAATGATTATCTCTACCTGTAGAAATTTTCTTATAACCATGATAGAACACTTGCTTCCTTCATTCCCTTTTGATGAAATTGTCAGAGAAATATATGGAGTTTTTTTCTTCTGATTTCTTGTTGATTTGTAGGCCATGATACTGTCAATGATTGACTTTTGATAAAGATTAGATGAATCTCAAGTAGACTGACTTGTTACTTAAGATAATTTGAATGACTTTTTATATTTCATATTGTCATTTTTAATTATGATTCTTCCTAAATCATCTATCTTCGGCATTTTTCACTAAATAAACGTTGCAATTCAGATATACCACTGTGATCAACTTTCTGATTTCTGCTATATATCATTTTGTTAAACAAAGTTATGTTTAACATAGTTAAACAAAGTTTTGTTAAACTAAGGAAGATGGAAAGAACTAGATCAGCTTCACCCATGATAGTGGATAGCCCCACCCATTTTCTAACAAATACAGTATTATTTTTTGAATGCTTTCCATAATTTTGTGGTTTTGGGCATTTTTTTGTTCTTGATCAGCAACAATCATGTTATTCTGTATTCTGATGGTCTTTCCACTTATTTACTCAGGATAAAAAAGCCAAAGTGAAGCTTACAATATTAAGGTCTAGAAAGATACATTATCAATTACATTTTAGAAAATTCTTTCTTCTACCCAAATAAAAAAAAAAAAAAAAAAAAAAGGATGTGGTTAGTTATTATTTAATTCTGGAGGAAAATTAGATCTAATTAGAAAGTTGGATAACTTTGAGCTATATTGAAGAGAGCTACAAAATGAGAAGATAAATGTCCAAGTCAGTAAACCAGTGTTTCAAATGCAGGAAGTGGGCTGAGATGAAATTGGTTACAGTCATAATTCAGCTAAAGAAAAAGATTCAGTAAAGGTGAATTACAGCAATTACTCATGCATGTCACACGTTACTATGGTAAACTATGGTGAACTATAAAGTGGAAATATATAATAATTTCAGCAAAGACAGACATATGTTTCATTAACCTTACACTAGACATGGTCTCATACAAGATTAAATTATAATAATAATTGCTAATATAGCTCTTAACTTAGTAACTTTTCTATGAACAACAGCAATATAAATCAACTAAAAACATGCAACTGCTCAGAAGCCTTCTACCTGCTGTTCTCCTTGCTTTTTTGAAATAGTATTCATCAATATTAAGCACGCAACAGTTTCACACTGAAAATAATTTTGAGACTGTATTACCAAGTCGAATAACACTGAATTATAGTACTATGCCAACATTCATTCAGCACATTTAACCTGTAAATAACATTCCTTGCTACATTGGAGAAATCATCTGAAACAGGGTAGAATTTGGACAACAGTATAAATATCATGCCTTAGGGAAGATGCATGCAAAACTAACTGCAGAATTTGAAATGGTAAAAATAATCATAAATTATTTAAAATTATCATATCCAGTAATCAAACTGGTAGGTATAATGTATTAATAAAAATCTTAATTACACAGACAAAAAGACTAAAAAAATCTAAAGTTTTGTTTGTTTGCCATTATGTGAAATTTGGGGGTGTTTAAAGTGAGAATACTAGGTATGAAATCCTTTGATTTATTTTCTAGGGATCAGCAGGGTGGAGAAGGCAACAGAGACTCATGTTGACTATTGACCACAGTTTGACTGATATCAAAACATACAAGGTCTCTGACAAGAAATATTTAAACAGAATATAAATCTCTTGAATACGTGATATTGGAAGAACTCAAAGATTAAATACATATAACATAAGTTTAAAACAATTAGGATTGATTCCCTGAGCTGGGAAAAAATGATAACACATTTTGTATTCAGATGACAATCTTTTCATTTCTATCCCTTCCTCCAATGAAATTAGACATGGAAAAAATACTGACTGAAAAGTAACAGTAAAAAAATGCTAACAGAAAAGTAACCTTGTTTATGAGAAACTCAATACTGTCATTTTTTTCTATCCTCTGGATAAATCTTAATTTTACAGCTGAAATAGAAAGAAGTACCAAAGAATTCAAATGTTTATTGTAAAATCTATTTTACGTATTTCTATACTGAAAAAGTGAGAACCTCTAAACCATATGGTAAATAAATGTAAACACAATCCACAATCCATGACATAAACACATACTTTCCGGTTGACTGAAAGAAAAACAAACCCTTACTATATGAATGAATGTTGCCAGAATAATGACGATAATCATTTATACAGATTTTATTTAACTGGAGTAAAAGCCAGAAATTTTTATTTTGGATTGGAAAATATCTCAAATTTATTGATGAAAGAAATGAAAAACAGCTTGACTGTTACAGGAAAACACCATACCATCACAATAGGTGTTAGGTGGATCTGTGGGACATGGAGCATCTTTATGCACTGACAGGCCTGCATCCTTCAGGTATTTTTTGCCATTAATGCCAGTTTGTTGATAACATGAACATTTCAAAGCTCTTTTGAAAAAAGGTCTTTGGACTAGGGAAAGCCATACAAAATGCTGATTTTGGTTGAGATAGAAATAATATCTCAAAATAACAAAACCAAACCTGCAAATAGAGTAATGCATTTTCTTGATCAACTTAGTGAAGGATCTTGTTAGTACTGTTATTGTACCAAACAATACACCTCTTAACACACAGCAATACATAAAGTTACCAAGCTATTCAAATGGACAGTTTAACAATGACCTATTATCAACAGTTTGAACAGTTGCCATACTCTACTCAAACAACAGGAGAAAAAAAATCATTTTTCAACTCCTCAGATTAGAGAACAGCTGAATTCAACCATGAGCATGGATATACTCTGTGCCTGTGTTAAATGAAGAGGAAAGGATATATTTTTATGGCAAAGGTACTGCTGTAGGAAGGAGAAACATGATGGAGTCATGAAGGTTTCTGTAGTTACTCTTGAATCCCACAAATAATATACCATTGAAGGGGTACAACTGATGGTTAAAATGTCCATATGAGTATAAAATAACAGCTTTTCTATTCTTATTGGCATTATTACTGGCCAACTGATCTGATTTCATTCATTTAACTGATTTTTTTTTCCCTGACTGAGCATATGAAACTGTAAACAAAAAAATTCCAACATAAAACGCTAAAAAATTTGATGATGAGTTAATATTTAAGCATCATGGAACATAGTATTAAATCCACCTCTCACTTGCAGAGCAGATCTCAGATGCCAGAAGTGAATGATGATCAGCCCCAATGCAGAAATATTGATCCATACAGTATTCCCATACTCTACACAATGTGATATGCTAGGTTTATACCCTCAGTTACATGCTTCAATAAAACAAATTTTATATTCACGTACTTAGATAATGGTGGAATTTTGTGGTGTTTTTTTGGAAGTGGTGGTATTGAGATTTTTGGCTTAAAATCTCAGTAATAGTAATTTAAGATGTGTGACAAAACAGTGGAAGAATAAAACAAAATTAACATACAGATGTCAGTATTCTAGACTGAACAAAAAATGTAGAATACCAGCTTACTTTTGGTGCTCACATGTGGGAAACAGTTGGGAATTTGCCTGCAGATCACGAAAAGATTAGAGAAATTGGTTTCATATGAAAAATGCAGCAGAAAAAGTGTAGATGTTCAGGCTGAGGGAAGTTGGAAGGGTGTGCTTTCTCTGTTCTTTTCCTTAATCATCCATCACTGACCAGTACTGGAGACAAGAGACAGTTACTTGAGTAGACATTTATTCTGACATAATACAGTCATTCTTGTGTTATCAAATCCAGTGGAATCCCTCAGAGATCTACAGCGCTAAAGAATTTTGCCAGACTGTGGATATCTCTAGGCTTGCTTTATTAACAACTCAGAGTTGGGCCACCACGTCAGTGAGTGGCAGTGGCTAACAAAAAACACCTTCTATATATATGATTCTACATAACATTAAGCAATACAAAAGTCTTTGGTGTTTTCCCATGAACTCTTAGCTCTTAATTCTTCATCAATTTCAAAAGTCCATTATATTCCACAGCTTCAGCTGATTCTCATCATTCTGTTCCAATTCTTGTTTCGGCTTCAGGGTCAGCTTTAGGGTCATCATCTTCTTCATCTTTCTTCCACTAGCTTTCATCTCACACAATTCTGAGAAAGACTTCCAGATGTTCTGTTGAAGGCTTAGATAGAGCAAGCATTTCTATATATTAAATTCTCTTAATCTAGCAAAACACCTGTGTTTAGTCAACTAATCATCCTTGGTTAAAACTTCTCTATATGATTAGCTTGACTGGGTTTTAAACTAGCCTTGGATTGGGACTATGCATGTAGCAGACTAAGAACACTTTTCAGGTCTGCTGAGCAGCATTCTGGTTGCCTGGGTAATATGACAAGATAGCTAAGTCCTGAACACATTTTATTAGGTCTTAAAATCTATTTCAAATATACCAGAGGTAATATTTAAAATTCTTCTACAACAGAGGAATCTGTGTTGTTTAGAGTATTAGTAAATGTCCTGGAAAAGGACTCAGTATTTTATGGTAAATAATGATAATGAAAGCTGACTGAAGAACTGAAGGTTTTCACCTTACATACAGAATATATGATAGAATAAGAGATGAAATGTCTACCTATACTCACCATACGAACACTAAGATGGGGTTTAAATTAGTAATTACACATCAGTAAAATTACTTTAGAACCACTGTGATTAGTTTTCTGAAAATACTGTCTGACTGTGCTAATGTCAACAGGCAAGGCAAATATTAATTTAGGACATATTCTTAGTCCTAGAGAAGGGAACAAATTGAATAGTTTTCTATTAGAATAGGAGCACTAAGATAGTGCTCCAAATAGTGTATTTTACAGTTATTTCTACATGTCTCATTCCTGACCCTCCCCACCCAAAATGACACAACAGAGAATCAGAGAACCATAAAATGTCTTGAATTGGAAAGAAACCACAAGGATCATCAAGTCCAACTCCTGACTCCATACAGGGCAAACTAAAAGTTAATCCATGTATCTAAGAGCATTGTACAAACACTTCTTGAACACCAACAGGCCTGTGTGCAAGATCAATTCCCTGGGAAGACTGTTCCAGCGCTTGACAACCCCATCAGTGAAGAACATTTTCCTGTCATCCAATCTGAATTCCCGCTGATGCAACTTTAAGCTATTCTCATATGTCCTGTCATGGGACACCAGAAAAAAGAGATCAGCACCTCCCGCTCCGCTGTCCTGGTTTCAGTTGTAATAGAGTTAATTTTCTTCCTAGCAGATGGTACAGTCTGAGAATAATATTGATAACACATTGATGTTTTAGTTGTTGCTAAGTAGTGCTTATCCTAAGCTAAGGGTTTGTCAGTTTCCTATGCTCTGCCAGCAGGCAGGTGTACAAGAAACTGGAAGAGAACATAGTCAGGACAGCAGACCTGAACTAGCCAAAAGGATATTCCCTACCATAGGACACCATGTTCAACATATAAACTAGTGGGATTTGGACAGCAGGATCACTGCTCAGGGATCAGTCAGCAGGTGGTGAGCAATTGTACTGTGCATCACTTGTCTCTTGTTCTGTTTTACTTCTCTCTCTTTTTGTTATACTCCTTTTCAATTCATTCCATTTATTATTATTGTTGTTATTATTGCTATTATTATTGTTGTTATTATTATTAATATAATATTTTAATTTAGTCCTTAAACTGTTCTTATCTTGACTCATGAGTTATACTTTTTTTTTGATTCTTCTCCTATTCCACTGGGAGGGACTCCTGCTGCACTCCCAGCTCTTGTCCCCCAGTCTGCACGTACATCCAGGATTACACCACCTAGGTGTAGAAACTGGTATTTGTCCTTCTTAAATTTCACATGGCTGGTGATTGCCCAGTGCTCTAATCTATCAAGATCTCTGTAAGGCTTCTCTACCCTCAATGGAATCCGCAGCACCTCCTAATATAGTACTGTTGAAAATTTTACTCAGTGTGCACTCAACTCTTGTGCCCAGGCCATTGATAAAAACATTGAAGAGAACTGACCCTAGAATTGAGCCCTGGGGAACACCACTAGTGGCTGGCTGCCAGTCAGATGTTACCCCATTTACTACAACTCTTTGAACCCAACTCTTCAGCCAATTGTTCACCAGTTGGGTGGTGTACATGTCTAGCTGTATGCTGGACATTTTGTCGAGAAGGATACTGTGAGAGACTGTATCAAAAGCTTTGCTAAAATAATAAAAAAACCCAAACCCACAACCACTGTCTTCCCTTTGTCCACTAACCTTGTCAAAGAAGGATATTAAGTCAGTAAGGCATGACTTTCCCTTCATGAACCTATGTTGCTATGACCAATGATTGCATTTTCTTTCAAGTGCTTTTCAAGTGCCTTTCGATAACTCCTGGAATAACCTGCTCCATAATTTGGCAGGCATGTAAATGAGACTGACAGGCCTATAATTTCTAGTGTCTTCTTTCTTGCCCTTCCTGAAAATTGGAATAACATTTGCTAGCTTCCAGTTGACTGGGACCTCTGCAGTTTCCCAAGACCTTTGGTAAATAACTGAGAGAGGTCTTACAATAACATTGGCCAATGCTTTCAGGACCCTGGGATGAATCCTGTTGGTCCCCATAGATTTACGTGCATTCAGCTACAGCAGCAAATCCCGTACATGTTCAAAGTTAGTTGGCATTTTATGTCTCCCCCAGCTGCAGTTCTCCAACCCAGGGCTCCGGGTGTCCCAGGATGCATCACTGTGGTTAAAGACAGAGACGAAGATGGCATTAAATGTCTCTGGTTTATCTTCATCCCTATCTGTGACGAACCTCATCAAATAAAAAGTTTTCTTTAGTCCTCCTTTTGCTGTTAACAGTCTTGAAAAAGTCTGTTTTGTTATCTGCCACAGTACTGGCCAGCCTCAAGTCCAACTGAGCTTTGGCCATATGAATTTTCTCTCTACAGTGGCGAACAGCATCTCTGTAGTCCTTCTGTGTAGCCCAACCTTGCTTCCAAAGTCCATATGTTTCCTTTTTTTCCCTAAATTCCCAGAGATCCCAGCCCAGATGACCTTCTGCCTCACTTGCTTGACTTCCGACACATTGGCATTGCCTGCTCATGTGCTCTTAAAAGATGGCTCTTAAAAAGTGACCAGCTTTTATGAGCCCCAGTACTCTCAGAAGCAAATTCCATGGGGACCATACTTGAGCCGCCTAAAATCTGCTCTTCCAAAATCCAGGCTAGTAGCTTTGCTGACCATTTTTCTCATATTGCCACAGACATTAAAATCCACAATTTCATGATCACTGTGGCCAAGGCAGCCACCAATCACCACACCACCCATGAGACCATCCCTATTCACAAACATCAAATCTAGGAGGTCACCATTCCTAGTCAACTCCCTTAGTTCCAAAAGTTACAGTCCCTTAGTATCAAAAAGTTACCTTCAGTGTGCTTCAGGAATTTCCTGGACCTGTTTGTGTCTGCTGTATGATAGTCCCAGCTAACATCTGGGGAGCTGAAGCTGCCTATAAGGATGAGGGCAACTGATCTAGAGGTTCCCTTTAATTCCTTACAGAGTAATACATCGGTATCACTGTTATGGTTGCGTGATTTATAGCAGACTGCCACAACATCCACTTTGTCAGCTTTTCCCCTAATCCTTACCCAGAGGCTCTCAACTATGTCATTCCCAGCTGCAAGCATTGCACAGTCCAACCCCTCCTTTATATAGTGCTACCCCTCTGCCTCACCTGCCCTGCCTGTCTCTCCTGAAGAGCCTATAACCACCCGTCACAGCATTCCAGTCACAAGAGTCTTCCCACCAAGTCTCAGGTATGCCTTAGCAGTTCTTATACACGGCGGCACCTTCAAGAGTTATTGTCACTACCACTCTCAGACACCAGGAGAAACCTTGGGCCCACCTTGCAAACAGAGGCATGGAAGGCTGCATGTTGCCTTGAGAGCTCTGTTTGGTAGCTACATTAGTCCCAGTGGGTGCTAATACCACAGGTGATGCAGAGGACATAGCTTTCTGTTGTCTGGTCAACATTGTTTGAGTTCCCTGCAGGGGGATTATGACTGGAGGTTGGTGGTCTGGCTGGTGAAGCAACAGTCCCTCAGCATCCTGATTTCCTGCAGCAGCTGGTCATTTTTGCTGCATCCTCCCCACACAGAACCCAAGGATGCCAGGGCCCAGAAACCCCTTTAGACATGTCCCCAGGTACCTCACAAGTCTTGCACTCTTCTCAGCATGCACAGCAGCTGTTGCTGCTGCTAATGTTGCTCTCCCACACTTTAGAGGTAAAAGAAGACACCAAAAAGACGCCAAGGATGTGAAAATTATAAAATTACCTATATTTAAAGAAAGATTAAATAGTTCATTTGTAGCTATAAGATTTTGCAATGCAAATCACAATTAATCACTCCTTAGAGCAATAGTGTCACGAATTTCCAATGTAATAATACCAATCTTATATGTCATAAAATGCATCAGTGAGAATTAAATACTCCTCATTGTCTTGGGAATATATTTGCAGTGTACTTAGTAAACATTTCCCCTATAATTAGACATTTGTAAAAGGAATGGAGCTTACTGAGCAGCATACCTCTTGTATCTTCATTAGTTTATTGTTATGAAAAAATGCACATTCAAATGAATTCTAATTTTGTATTGATTTTGAATTCAAATGTTTCTAAGCCAAACTGTGAGGAAACAATTACACCAATGCCCTTTTATTTGTTTCTAATGAGATATTTTTAAAACCAATAAATATTTTATTGCTAGCATTGAAACAGACAGATCTTGCCTAAGAGGTTGATTAATTAATTTTACTGATTAGCACTACAGTTGATTTAGTGGCCAAAGCCTGCTTCAGAGAATGTTGTTTTCCTGAACAACTAAGGTCAAGATTTTTGCAAAACACTTGGCAAAATGTCTCCCAAAGGGATGAGATCAGAGAGGAGGTACGCTAACTTGTGACTGATCAAAATTAAATGCACTTTACAGCAACTGAAAAAAGAAAACACATGGTTGTGTCAGGTTGTGGTTTTTTTAAAAAAACAAAATTGAAGTAAAAATATAATCTTAAAATGTTCATATCTGGTAGATTGCTGATATTGAACCTTTCTATCAAATGAACCCACTTTCATTATTTACATGTCTGGCCAAAAATCTGTGATCTACAGCAAGATATATAGTACTTCTAAACATTAGCTTGTAGCCCCACAAACTCTCCAGAATGATAAATAAATAAATAAATGGTTCATGTTTTCCTTTGTTCAACATAATAATAGACATAATTGTCATTTTTCTTTCCAGTTCTAAAACAAGCAAATTTCAATGTGTACTGGGTCTACAGTAAACCACTCTTTCATAGTACTGTAATTACAGACTACGTGCTAGAACTATACATGACAGTTTTCAGAGATGAACTGAATAGCACAGTGTGGGTGGGACATTACAGCGCAGCTTATTGTGAACAAATACTTCTTAAAAGATTACTGTGTTTGAACATCATGGCTTTCTCTGCAGCAAGGGAGATCCTACTGAACAATGCAATGGAACTCTCTTAAGCAAATAATCAATTTTGCGATTTACCAGGTAAAAATACTTTATTTTAGTAGCTCGCTAAATAAAAAAGGAATAATTCCTGTGTAGCAAGATGAGCTAGATAAAATAAAGGTACGGGATTTTCTGTAATTAACAAAACTGTTAGATAAATCAGTATTAGTTTTGCCTCTTCTGCTTTAAGTATAAGATAGTATTCACTGTGAAGTAGTTATTTTTTGTCCTGTGTGACAAATTGTTGAGATTTGAACTCATCCAGCAGCCAGACGTCACGTGGCCAGCCATTCACCTCTCCCCTCCCTGGTGAAATAGGGGAAATAAAAAAAAATATAGAATTCGTAGGTTGAATAAAAAGAAAGAATTTACTAAATATAACAAGAGAACAACAGTAACAATGGTGAGTACTAAAAGAAAATGGGTAAAATGCAGCAGTGGCTTACCTAGCACAGCAACCACCCCGACAGCAACACACACCTGGACTGGACCCGAAATTGGCCCCGCCCAAGAAAGCCCGCCCCCCTATATCCCACAATGCGACAGGATCCGTCAGTAAAGAGGGCATATCGCTTCTCATTATCCGGTAGCTCAGTATATGGTGGGGCCTCTTCAGCACGTGCTACTTCTTCCTCTGGCACCATTCCAAAATCTTTGCCTTCTGGTCGTTTTGATCACTTCCTACATTCCTGGATGGCTGGGGCTCCCTATTCAAGCCCGTTGTGTGATTGATGGGACCCATTTACTCCACGTGGCATCAGTTGCATGGTGTGTAGAGGGGACACTCCCTTTGAACATCCAGCCCAGCACTAGCAGTCGGGGAGCCAGGAGGAGCTGTGCTTCAGTCCCGATCACCTCTGAAACATCTTGAACCCCTTCATATCCTGCCAGTATCTCCTTTTTGATTGGAGTATAGCGGTCTTCTGATACTCTGTATCCCTGATTCCAAAACCCCAGGGGTCAACCCCAAGTTTCCCCTGGCGCTCTCTGCCAGAGACTCCAGGTAGGGCCATTCTTCCCAGCTTCAGTGTAGAGCACATTTTTAACATCTTGCCCTGTTCGAACTGTCCTGAGGGCTACTGCATGAACTATTTCCTGCTTAATTTGCTCAAAAGCCTGTCGCTGCTCCAGGCCCCATACAAAATCATTCTTTTTCCGAGTCACTTGATAGAGAGGTCTTACAATCTGATTGTAATTTGGAATGTGCAGTCTCCAGAAACCCACAACACCCAAGAATGTCTGCGTTTCCTTTCTGTTAGTTGGTGGGGACACAGCCATTATTTTATTAATCACCTCCATTAGAATCTGACAACATCCATCTTGCCATTTTACTCCTAAAACTGGATCTCTTGTGCAGGTCCCTTGACTTTACTATGCTTTATGGCAAAACCGTCTCTTAGAAGGATTTTGATTATTTTCTCCCCTTTCTCAAAAACTTCTTCTGCTGTATTACCCCATATAATGATGTCATCAATATACTGTAAATGTTCTGGAGCTTCACCCTGTTCTGTCCACGGATCAGTCCATGGCAAATGGTGGGGCTGTGTTTCCACCCCTGGGGCAGTCGATTCCAGGTGTATTGGACAACCTTCCAGGTAAAAGCAAACTATGGCCTGCATTCTGCTGAAGATAAAACACAGCACCATGATGGCTGCTATAGGGGAAAACCAATTCCGGCTCAGCCAGACCCCATACAACCAGTCAAAGGTCATTTCAGTTATGCAAATCGTCTTTTCCTGCTGTGTGGAAGAAGAATGTCTCCATAGAGCTAGGGTAAAATGAATAAATACCAAGTTTCACTCTTTCACTGCACTAAGAAGTTGTGAAAAGTTTGAGGCTTTAGCTAGAGAAACTTTAGAAAGGAAGGGTGGACATAGAATTATGCATCACATTCATTTATGCAGCAGATATTTTTATGTATAATGTAGTATACTTTTGATACATACAGCTGGGAACAATTCCTTAAGAATGTCTATTCACTTCTTTTAACCAATGAAAAAATAAGTCAGAGTGCAGTTTGAAGCTACCTGGGAAAGGGAAAGATTAAAGTGAGAAAATAACTGGTCACCCTGACCTTGGAAGTTTAATAGTAGACATGGCCACATTTCTTTGAAAGTTACTTTGGAAATGCACTGACACAAAGAAAAAAAACTGTTTTGTAGTCATGTAGCCAAAGAAGAGGCCTGTAAAACCTCTAAATTGTAAGTGCACAAATCAAGATACAGACAATGTTTAAAATACGGGAATGCTCCAACAGTGAACCAATGTTTTTTGTAGCACTGTGATAGCACAGCCAAACACAACATACAATGATTTTACATAAGTATGTGAGCAGTACGACCACCAAAGCAGCAAGTGACAGGATTGCAAGATAAAGAACAAGGTAAGTACAAAGAACAGCAAATAGCTTGGACATCCTGCCAGATGCACAAGGAGGCTGAGGAGCAGAAGATGAACAAGGAAAAGAGTGCTAGGAGCAGCTGAGATACCACTTTTGAAAGGAAAAGAGAGCAAAAAACACTGGCAATGACCAAAGAAAGTTATAGAAGAAAGAAGACAATTCACCGCAGCTCTCATTTCTCCTATCAAATAGTTTTGAAGACGGATCAAGTTGATCATGGAGACTAAGGATGATCAAGGATCATAGCCTTCTGTGCTGATTACACAGCATCAGCTCCATGGCTTTGAATAGTCAGAACTGATTAAGGATGTCATTGCTAAAGACTAACAGGTTTTTGTATGTAGTGAATATATAGTGATAATGGTTAATAATGTGTGAGACATATTTGTTAATATGAAATGTGTTAACAAATCAGTTTAGTCCACCCTTCTTCTAAAGTCTGAGAGTGGTCTGCTTTATCAGACTTATAAACACAGACTTATATATCACAGTGGCAGTCTAATTCAGTGATGCATAGATAGATACACATGTGCATGGACATAGACACAAACAGTTGCATCTGTCATGTTCTTTTGAACTGTTTCACAGAATCACAGAATCATCTAGGTTGGAAAAGACCTTGAAGATCATCCAGTCCAACCATTGACCTAACACTGACAGTTCACAACTACAGCATATCCCTAAGCGCTAAGTCAACTTTACTGTTAAACACCTCCAGGGATAGGGACTCCACCACCTTCCTGGGCAGCCCATTCCAACACCTAACAACCCGTTCTGTAAAGAAATGTTTCCTAATATCCAGTCTAAACCTTCCTGGCGCAACTTGAGGCCATTACCTCTTGTCCTATCGCTTGTTACTTGGTTAAAGAGACTCAACCCCAGCTCTCTGCAACCTCCTGTCAGGTAGCTGTAGAGGGTGATGAGGTCTCCCCTCAGCCTCCTCTTCTCCAGACTAAACAACCCCAGTTCCCTCAGCCGCTCCTTGTACGACATGTGCTCCAGACCCTTCACCAGCTTTGTTGCCCTTCTCTGGACACGCTCGAGAAATTCAATGTCCTTTTTGTAGTGAGGGGCCCAAAACTGAACACAGGAATTGAGGTGCGGCCTCACCAGTGCTGAGTACAGGGGTAAGATCACTTCCCTGTCCCTGCTGGCCACGCTATTTCTGATACAAGCCAGGGTGCCATTGGCCTTCTTGGCCACCTGGGCACACTGCTGGCTCATGTTCAGCCGGCTATCAATCAACACCCCCAGGTCCCTCTCTGACTGGCAGCTCTCCAGCCACTCCTCCCCAAGCCTGTAGCACTGCTGGGGGTTGTTGTGGCCCAAGTGCAGTACTCGGCATTTGGCCTTATTGAAGCTCATCCAGTTGGCCTTAGCCCATCGCTCCAGCCTGTCCAAATCCCTCTGCAGAGCCTCCCTACCCTCAAGCAGATCAACACTCCCACCCAACTTGGTGTCATCTGCAAACTTACTGAGGGTGCACTCGATCCCCTCATCTAGATCATCAATAAAGGTATTAAAGAGGAGTGGCCCCAAAACCGAGCCCTGGGGGACACCACTCGTGACCGGCCACCAACTGGATTTAACTCCACTCACCACAACTCTTTGGGCCCGGCCATCCAGCCAGTTTTTTACCCAGCGAAGCGTGTGCCCATTTTGTGTACTTTGGGAATGCTCCTCCTCTCACAGCTCCTGTAGATGGCCAGACTATGCACATAACAGATCCTGAAAGCAATTCAGATCTATGCAAGCAAAGCTGAAGTTTTCATGCAGTGTTGGCTCTATGTTGACCTGGAATAAGTTCATTCCCACACTGGAAACATGAGCAGAAAGCTTATATCTCCCATTTACTCATCTGCTTGCCTATGCTTCATATGCTGATCAGTCAGGGGGCATGTTAAGGAGAGAAAAGATTATAGAGAGTATCCTTTAAAATTGGAAGAGGCAAGGGGAAACCAGCCTCAAAGTATAAAAAAGGTTTAAACTAGTTGTGCTAAAGGCTGGGTTAGGTCATTATTGTGTAACTGAGCATGGAAGCAACAGATACAAATAACACAATTTTCTAGAACATAGAATGAGCATGAGATGTTGAAAGCAAGCAGAGGAATTAAATGTCTAGACAAACAAACTGGAACAAATATCTGGAGTAATAAAAGCATTAACTAGGTGAATAAGACAAGATGGACATGAGGATCCTGGAATAAGGAAGACTACAAGAAGCCAGCAGTATTTGCAGTACTAAGAACTCAAGTACAGAATTTGGAAAAAGAGATTAAGCAAGGAAAATAAGTACTGCTCTGCAAAGCAGAGAAAAAACAGTGCACAATTAAGAGAAGATTGGGAAAAATACAGGTTGGAGATGAGAAGAACTTAGGGACTAGAGCAAAATAAGTAGAAGATATTGTGCCCAGTATCTTACATTACCCATGAGAACCAAACAGGAAGAATATGGATTGCCACTTATTATTGAGACTACAAATGAGTGAGACTACAAGTCTCATTCTTTCTCTGCTGTGACATGGAAGCACCATGAATTTCTGGTAGATTTGCTAGTGAGGTGAGGTTTTTATATGACTCTTGCAAGAAACGTAACTAATGATGGTGGAATTAAATGTCAGTGTTCATGTGGAGTGGATTTTGTCAGTCTCATAGTTCATTACTAGCTTAGTGCAGACATTAGACATGTACTTTTGCTGATATTGTACTGCAGGTAAACTCTTTATTGCAGTTAAATTCTTTGATCATACCTAACACTACTTTTTCACAGTATGATGAAAGCTGCATTTCATTAAGGCCCACATTTTTCTTTGAGACAGAAGGGCAAGTTCTATTATCCCACCTTTAAACAGGAAGAAGAAAAGATAACTGTAGAGAGGTGTCCTGGTTTTGGCCAGGATAGAGTTAATTTTCCTTGGGCTGAGAGGGAGCACATCGAGAGGGCCAGGCCCGGATCAGTCATTGGAGTATTCCATATCATGAGACGTCATGCTCAGTATATGAAGGAGGCGGGTTGTCTCTCATTTGTGCTTCTGGTCAGCATGGTGGGATAGTTCATTCTGTCGGGATCACTGCTGGGGGTGGGCTGCGTACTGGTCATTGGGTGGTGACCAGCCGCATTGTGTATTACCCGTTTGGACTTCCTATTGTTACTGTTATTTTGCCACCATCACTAAACTCTTTTTTTTATTCAATTTATGAATTCTCCCTTTTTAATCCCTCCCTTATTTTACTGGGGGGGGGGGGGGGGGGGGGAGGAAAGTAAGCGACTGGCTGCATTGTGATTGACTACGAGCCAAGTTCAAACCACAACAGTCCTTTTTGACACCCAACATGGGGCTCGAGGGTTGAGATAATGACAGATTGTGTCATAATGTCTATTGCTTGCTCCTTAAAATTTTATCATGTCATTTGCTGTACATGGTCCCCATGTTGCTTCTTATCACCTGTAAGAGTTGGATTAAGATTTTGGTTTTTCTGCACTATGTAATGCTGATCTATGACACAATGGAGTCATCGGTCCTGATGCTATTTACAACTGTGTTTGAGAATTTCAGAAATTTCAAGTATCCTTGGAATATTGACATTAACATGGTCTTTTTACTGCTAGGAGCCAGTGTGTTCCTGCATGTGGCTCAGGATTTGTTAGGGTTAAGCAACTATTTAAGAGTATCACCTGGAGATTTACCCCAAGGTTGGAGAATTATGAGTGACTGGGGATGTGAAGTAGCATGGGCAAGTACCTAGAACAGTGGGCACCTCCGGTGTATCAGAACCTCACTCCTGAACAGGTGCAGAATCCCAAAGAACTAGTAAAATGCTCAGAAAAAGTATGTTGTCGCCCGGGTAATTCCGGAGAGGCACAGCTTCACTGCAACATGCTGGGGCCTATCCCACACCTACTGAGTGCTATTAAACACTATTCAATACCTTCAAAAGGAAGAGAAGAGCTCTGGATCTGGTAAAAAAGGACTGTTATGACTTGAACTCAACAGCCAATCAACGCAGCCAGTCGCTTACTTTTTTCCCCACTCCCCAGCAAAATAGGGGAGGGATGAAAAAGGGAGAATTCATAGGTTGAATAAAAAAAACAGTTTAGTGATGGTGGCAAAATAACAGTAACAATAGGAAGTCCAAATGGGTAATACACAATGCGGCTGGTCACCACCCAAGTACGCAGCCCACCCCCAGCAGTGATCCCGACAGAATGAACTATCCCACCATGCTGACCAGAACCATAAATGAGAGAGAACCCGCCTCCTTTATATACTTAGCATAACATCACATGATAGGGAATATTCCAATGGCCAATCCAGGCCTGGCCCTCTCGCTGTGCTCCCTCTCAGCCCAAGGAAAATTAACTCTATCCTGGCCGAAACCAGAACAGGTAAATACAAGACATGGATATCTTGACTTATTCCTAGCCTGACACCACACTAATGCTACTGCTAGGGCAGAAAAATTAAACAAAAATGGATGTGATAAACACAGACTGACTTTCTTGGTCAGAGGAACTCAACACTACACTGGTGAGCTAGGACACAACAACAGGGGTTTTAGAAATGAACATCTTACAATTTCTTACAGGTTCCCAGAAATGCAGAAACTTTCTCCATCATTTACTTCTCCCTCTAGAAGATAATTTATTTTAATTTAATTTAGAGTATGCTACAAACAATATCTTGTTTGTCCTGCTGCTCAGGCAAACAAATTAAAATACTTAGTGATAAAATCTATTCCAGCCACAATCATTAAGTTTGGAAACACTATTGCAGCTTTGTTCACATAGAGATACCAGTTCATTAATGCTTTAAACTTCCTACAACTATAAGCCATATCCTTATAGTTTCATTGATAAAGTAGTAAAACAAAGGAGTAGAAGGAATATCCATAAGCTAAATTGACATATCAATTATATCATCATATGTTATGATCATCAGAAGGCAGCTCAAGAGATTCTAGGTCCTTCCCTCTACCCTGAAAAGTAAAAACAATATGCAGATGTCTTCCATTTACACCAGCAAGACTTCAATTATATAAATATATCAGGGTTGTACAAAATACGAGAGCTTAATTTTCTTCTGAAGTATAAACACCTGGGTCATGCCCTCCACAACCAGCTCCAGGATCTTTCAGGTTCTGCTTACAGCCTATAGCTCTTCCATTCATCTATTTCCTGTCTCTTCATAGGAGCAACAGCTGTGTCATCAGTAGACCGTTGGATATGAAAGTTTCTATCCCTTTTATGCACCCAAGAGTAACATCCTAGAATTTTACAGCTCGTTTTGGTTTTATTATGATGCTGCATGTGCATAAATTCTAAATTTCAGTGCTCACTTCTCTTTGGATGCCTTGTTTCTGTGTGTGTATGTCCGTTCTGTGTTCATTCTACTGAATCCAAACACCTTTGTTTCTGTATGTTTGTCTGTTTTGTTATGTGCATGCATGTATATATATAGGTACCGTTAAGTAAGTTAGTGTGAATCTTGTCATTTTAGAATCTGAATAAGTTGCTTTTCTTTCTTTTAGTATTTCTGAATTATTTTATAATAATAAATTGCTGTTAGTTATTAATAAACCTAGATTTCTTACTAATATTACCGTGTCAATACTTTCATCTGCGACAAATTGGCGTAGTCGGCAGGATGACAAGCAAAATCACCGAATACTTACAAAAACACGGTATCCAACCAAATCCCACCTTCCCAGAGGATTGGGCTTATAAAAATTGGCACAACTGGGAAGAGGTAGAAAAACAGTTAACTATTGCTAGAGGTGCAAATAAATTTAGAAAAAATAAAGGTCTGATTTGTAAAATGTTGGGAGTGTGCCTAGAAGCTGCCTGTCATGAACGAGAGAAAGTTAATCGTAAAATACAAAATTTAAAAGATGACATTGCTGGGCATAAATCCACCAATCTGCTGTTATCGATTAAAATAGAGCAGCTGCAACAGCAACTTAAGGAATCTCAATTGAAACAACAAAAACTGAGGGAACATGTTGAAATGATGCTAATGCAGTCTCCGAACCCCCCTGATATTGTTCAAATCAGAAAATTAATTGTGTCCCCTGAAGACTGGGATGGTAACATTTGGAGCGATACACATAATGACGACTCAGACGAAAATAATTGTTTGCAGCCGCCTGAGTCTCCCCCACTTGCAGTCAGACCGATTATTAAAACAGAAGAAACAACAGGACCTTGGGGTGGTGTGAGAAGTCGCATCAGCAAAACAAGCGCTTTTGATCCAATTCAAATAGCCAATTTACAAGATCATTACGTCCGTAAGCCTGGAGAAACTGAAACTGAATACCTATGGAGAGTGTCTCTGAACGGGGGAGATAGAATTTTACTAGATGGCGATGAAGCCAGTGGATATTGGGGTCCTGGTGTCTTTTTGGATGCTGGTCCCAACCCCCCAAATGACCCCCACTCACTAACAAGCAGAGTGGCATATTGGGCTGGTGGCACTGATGTCTTAGAGAGAGGAGAACCTCTGTTAATACCTATCAAATCTCTAAATGACCTCTCCACAGCTTTTACAAAAGCTGCCTGTATTCAAGCCATGCATCAGCGTAAGCCTACTGATGTTCCTCTTTTGGCAACTGTAGCTCCTGCTATACTTAAAGTACTGATAAAAGGAGCCCCTGCCATGCTCAAACCTTTTCTGATTGCAAAACGGGATGAGATCCAGAGAGACTTAAATTATAATGAATTGGTAAACCTAACACAAACTATTGGAAATAGTGGGGAAGAAGAATTAGAACCAAAAGTATTACCCACTTGGGCGACTTTAATGCATGAAACTATAAATCCTGCCCGACAAATGGGATGGAATGAAATTCCCAATGAAACAAAAAATATAGGTCGCACTCTTAGGCAAATTAAAGAATTGCATCAAAATAATTCTCAGGAACAAAAACCCTCTGACCGACAATCTAGGGGTCAGGAGGGGAGAAATGAACTGTGGAAGCAAGCATTATCACTAGGAATTCCTAGAGCCACGATTCAGAGACAGCCTACCAGCGTCATTCTGAGTCTAATTCAGCCATTTCAAAAAGGTATCGCCTCAGATGCTCCAACCCGCCCCCACTCCCCATCGCCAGCTCCCAGGAAAAAAAAAGATAACCCTTTCCTCCCTCAAGAGGATCAGTTGCAAAGCACAGGATCAAAAAACTGATAAGGTCCGGACAGCAATTGGGCCTGCCAGTCCAGCAAGTAGAAGCTTATCAGTGGATAAATGAAAATGGCCCTTACATCTTAATTCCAGTTGGTCCTCAAAAACAATTAATAAAATTTTTAATTGATACTGGTGCACAAATTTCAATAATTACACAGCGAGATGCCAATAAGCTAGGCATAAGACCTGGCCGGCAAAAGGTTAAAATTACCGGAGTTACACGAATTAGCACTGTGTGCCAGACAGCAAAAGTTAATTTACTGCTCCCTGGCAAAAAACGTGTAACATCTCTTCGCTTTGCGATCAAGGAGCATCATGAAAATATCCTGGGTTTTGATGCGTTGAATGGCTGGACCTGGCGTTTGCCAGACGGCAGTCTGTGGTCTTTCGGTCCAGTTGCCAACCCTCTGCATGCCCTCTACATGAACGTAATCATCAAGTAACAGAGAAAGCTTGAGGACAGATCTAAGCATTGCCCAGTTTACCATGCATCACTCTTCAATAAAACTAGAACATCTGCTACTTTCATAGTACTGACTCCCTGCTGAGATTGATCTGAAACTCGGTAATTTAACTGTACTTATGACAGATTTCTACAATAACTCCTTAAATCCTCTGTAGTCCTTCATCAGCGTTTTCTATTCCTCTCGAAGTGGCCTCCAGGCTCATGGCCATCTATTTATCTCCTACTTAAACCTCCCACTAAAAATAATTCTTCACTCCTAGATCCCAAAGATGAAGAACTTTTCTCAACTGATTTCTGCTTCTGAGGAAGGAACATTTTACCACAAAGTTAAAAATCCTCCATCAGCAGACCTCCTAACATCTCTCTGCCCAACTAGTTTCTCAACGGCTAAACTCAGGCTACCATTTTATCCTTCAGTTGTCTTGATGTCTCCCACAACCAGTCAAGCAAACTAGTCAGATCTTCACTGACAAAGGTCTTCCACTGCTCACTCCATTAAAATCTTCCACACTAGCAAACTATCAGAAAGTCCTCCAGGGATTCCAAAATTAACTACACTTTCAGATTCAAGTACACAAACTGCTTCCAAGAGTAAATTAAGTCAAACACTCTTTAGGTTTTATTCTATTCCTTTTGAATTGCATTCTCTAATGGCACTGACTTTTATGGGCAGCAATTTTATATGCTTTGCTTTCTTATCAAAGGAATTATTGCAATTAGATGCAATACTCTATTGTAAGGTAAATTATGAGATCAGTAAGTATAATTTCAGTGATTTGTACATATGAAGAAATGAGATGCAGATTAGAACACAAAATATTTCTAGCAAATTCACCACAGCAATTAAAAATATGGCCAAATATTAGTTTCAACATTATTGATTTCTACCATAGCTCATGCAAAAAGACAGCTGTCCTAGAAACAAAATCATATTTTCTAATTTTAAAAATAGATTAGCAAAATATTTAATAAATTTTCTTATATAGTATAAGTTGATGATATTAAAAGTTCATTATCAAGCTAAGCACAGTTAATTAGGAAACTTAATTTATGTCCTTCTGTTCATGAATTAAAATATGTTTTAAATCACAGAACCATATCTTATTTTTCATCATTTTCCTTCAAAATACAAATAGAATTAAGATAAAAATCTAAGGGGTAGCAATAGTGCCCAGAAGGACAGAATATCTAAATATAATGAGAGCAGTGGGTATTTACAAATAAAAGCACATTCTAAAGTGTGTCACAGAAGATTGCAACAGAACATAAAAGAAAGCTCATAGTTTGGTATATATGATCAGTCACAAAAATAACATTGGAGGTTAATAAATATGAGGTAAGACAGAAAAACAGAAGGAACTAACTTGACGTTCCTGCTTTGATAAAACTCTTCTAACCTACAGTCAAATTTTGAGTAACAACATTAATCAAAACTAATCTTAAGTAGGACCTGGAAATAACTGGAATGTGGTAACAAGCTTTGACATTTTCAGAACAGTTTATTCATACCCTTTGGAGGAGTGGGTATTCCCTTTTAACACTTCATTACCTTCAGTAAACCATAGTAGCACTCCAGCTACTAAACTAAAGAATGGTGATCCAGCATCAGGACACACTTTAGCTGTGCTTTGTTAGCCACACACATTTCCAGCATTTTCAGAAAATTCTCAGGAAGTCCCTTCCTCTCTCTCTCTAGCATTTGCCTCATCAGTGGCAATTAAGGCCCAGCCATGATGGTTGTCAATTTTAATTTATTTCCTTAATATTGAAGATAGCTGGATTAAAGAGAGACAATCTGCATCATGTGCAAACTTTCAAGGGGAAAAAAACCCAACCAAACATTATTTGGACTGCTGTAACCATGGGAAATACTAAAATAGGGACTCAGGTGCCAAGACTGAAAGTTGACAAGCATGAAAACGTGGTTGTTTAGACTACTTAAAAAACCAAAATCAGCTTAAGAAAAATGCATTTAAATTGCAGCAAAAAAATTGAATGTCCAGTAGGACATCTGAGAATTCGTAATAGCATATGTTACAAAGTCTATACCCTACTGTGTGAAACAACAGAAAACACAAATGCTAGATCAGGACAAGTTGTTTAGTATGTCTTAGGTGATATGCCAGCCTGAAGCAAGGCACCTCTCAGGGTGAGGCATGTTGCTTTATCACAACTTACATGAGGAGGTTTTACACGTGACTTGGGTCATATTTATCAGCAACATCAACGCAAACAGTAATTCCATATTCTGAGCAGCCAAAATATGTTGTATTGACGAAATAAAAGCAAAAGAAACTAGCAGTTTCTTTTCATGTTTCTGTAACTTACAGCCAAATCTCAGTCTAAGTGCATAAACAAAGAGGTTGAACAAAAGAAGGGTAATGGTAAACTGAAATCTTGTCTTACTTGCAAAAGAAGCATCTCATAACTTTTTCTGCAGCCTTATGGATGAAATGATATTGCTGTGTATTTCATGTAGGAAGATTGAATGTTTTACAAGTGAATGTGAAAATATGACTCCATGTTTCCTCCCTACTGCCCTGTCCTGGTCCTCCTTTCCCCTATTCTTCTCCCAGTATATTTTTAAGGAAAGATCATGAGCTGTGTTCTGTAGAAAATAAAAGTATTCAGAACTCTTACTAATATCTCCTACATTTTCTCTTCTGCAAACAGGAATTGTACCAGTTCTGCTGAAGCCTGAAGCATCTGGTCTCTGATTTATTGTCCAGTGGTACTTGGTATTGTCTAAATTGCAAAATATTTGCTGATTAATATGTAAAATATCTGACTGAAAGGATATCTACATAATTACAATTTTAATGTTCTCCAAAGCAGTACTTACAACACTCTAGAAAAACAAGTACACACAGGACAGAAAGAAGATGTTACAGCTGTAAACCTTCAAATTACATAGATCAATCTCCTAATTCCCCATGATTTTCCTGTTAAAGAATGGAATCCTGCCAGGGGCTAAAGCTGACTGCCTCAATCAAGGAAGAAAGCAGTGGCCACCACTTTGTGATCCTGAAAGAAAAATAAACCTAACATTGTTCAAAGCTAAATTTTGACAACACCCAGGACTTAACGTACACTGATATCCTTTTCTTTCTAGCTTTTTTTCTTAAGCATGAGAAGTTCTTATTTACATTCAACTACATAAAAGATAATAAATTCCATAGGATACTGTGGTTTGGGAACATTTTTCACATTTCAGAATCAAAAGTGAGGTTGCTGTAGTTTACTAGTTCCTGTAAGGCATATACACCCTAGCATAAACACTTTCTCTGAGAAACTGCACAGCATACACAGTTCAGATAAGGGGTAATTACATCTGTACTTCAATTCAGTAATATAGGCTCAAAAAGCTTATGCCTGCTTTAAGTGAGATACTGAGTTCTACCATCAACATGTTCACACCAACACAAAACATATAATGCTCATTTACACTCCAGTATACAGTAAATATGAGTACTGTTGTCCCGGTTTCAGCCAGGATAGAGTTAACTTTCCTGGGGCTGAGACGGAACACAGCTAGAGGGTCGTGTCCTGATCAATCATTGGAGTATTTCATACAATGTGACGTCATGCTCAGTGTATATAGGCAGACACGGCTCTCTCTCGTGCCATTTTCGGTTTTCCAGGTCGGCGTTACAGCATTTTCTGGTGCAGTCAGATCGCTGCTGTGGGAGGGCGGGCTGCGTACCTGTCGCTGCGCTTGGTGAGCCACTGCTGCATTTTACCCATTTTGGACTTACTATTGTTACTGTTGGGTTTTTTGTTACTATTACTATTTTTTTTTTTTATTCAACCCACGGATTTCTTCTTCTGTCCCTTCCCTATTTCACCAGGGAAGGGGAGGGGGGGAAGTAAACAACTGGCCACGTGGCAATTGGCTACTGGCTGAGTTCAAACCACAACAACTGCTCTTACTGTATCTATGCATCCAGTGATTTCTCAAATAATGCAAAATATTCTTTGATTTCTAATATAAAAAAATACTATATGCAGAAAGAGATAAAGCTTAATATCCATTTTCAAGCAGGTTTGCTTTTACTTAAAAATGGTAACATGAACGCAGACTTCTGAAATAGTTGTGAAGCAGTAATTCCTATAGTGAATTAAACATGAAATAAAAGAAGTTATATGAATAATATTGGTTATTATGTTTTACCCATCTTCACCTTCATTACGTTGGAAAAATATTATAATTCTTAACAGAATTAAGATAACTCAGAGCATCCCAGACTGAAAAACACTTAAAAGAAATGCCACAGACTGGCTAGCTAAATGCAACATAAATAATGACTCTTGTGGAAATTAAAGCTTGCTAAATTTCTTAATTTAATTAAAACATAAACAAAGACAGATACATATGCATATTTCAGTAAAACTTCCCTAACTTTTAAATGCTTGAATATAAAAACTTTTCACATAAATATTTAAGAATAAAGATACAAAAGTCTAATATTTTTCAGAATTACTGTACCTGAAAAAGGAATTATTATTTCTTGTGTTTCTTTTAACAGCTAAAAACCAGAATCAATATTTTCCCTGTTGCCACAGACAAGAAGGACACACGTTTTGCTATGTAACTTAAAAAATAATTTTAAATTAGTAATATTTCACTTTTCTTTTACAAGTACAACTCTTGATAAGTGGGTTGTGAACAATTCATGGTCAACATTGTTACTTCCTTAATAATTATTCAGTTATAAAATCCATTACGTACTACAAAAAAATATTTAGTATCCAAGATAGGGACAAAACTCTATGTCTATGTGTAAATTATGGCATATCTGATGCTAACAAGTACCAAGTAGAAGTCTGTCTAAGATCACAGAATCACAGAATCGTCTAGATTGGAAAAGACCTTGAAGATCATCCAGTCCAACCATTAACCTAACATTGACAGTTCCCAACTACACCATATCCTTAAGTGCTATGTCGACTCTACTCTTAAACACCTCCAGGGATGGGGACTCCACCACTGCCCTGGGCAGCCCATTCCAACGCCTAACAACCCGTTCTGTAAAGTAATGCTTCCTAATATCCAGTCTAAACCTTCCCTGGCGGAACTTGAGGCCATTACCTCTTGTCCTATCATTTATTACTTGGTTAAAGAGACTCATCCCCAGCTCTCTGCAACCTCCTTTCAGGTAGTTGTAGAGGGCAATGAGGTTTCCCCTCAGCCTCCTCTTCTATACACTAAACAACCCCAGTTCCCTCAGTCATTCCTCGTACAACATGTGCTCCAGACCCTTCACCAGCTTCATCGCCCTTCTTTGGACATGCTCGAGTAATTCAATGTCCTTTTTGTAGTGAGGGGCCCAAAACTGAACATAGGAATCGAGGTGTGACCTCACCAGTGCTGAGTACTGGGATAAGATCACTCCCCTGTCCCTGCTGGCCACGCTATTTCTGATACAAGCCAGGATACTATTGGCCTTCTTGGCCACCTGGGCACACTGCTGGCTCATGTTCAGCCAGCTGTCAATCAACACCCCCAGGTCCCTCTCTGACTGGCAGCTCTCCAGCCACTCCTCCCCAAGCCTGTAGCGCTGCTGGGGGTTGTTGTGGCCCAAGTGCAGTATCTTAACATTAAAGTTGAGAGAATTCAGTAAATATTTGAAATGTGGTTTTATTTAAAAAAACAAACAAACAAACAAACAAAAAACACACACACACAAAACCAAAACCAACACTAGTATCCAACAAATCTTAAACTAGCCTTTGTGACATAAAGAAATTCTTATCTATTCTAATGTATATCAAAAGGAATTAAGCATGAAAATTGTGCATAATCCTTATATACAGTCAGAATAAATAAAGTTGGTATTAACTGAGTAATGGGTCATGGAAGGTCATAGGCAGATTCATTGTGGATAAAGAAAAAATGCTGCATTATTGTGTGAACAATAATTCTCTGCAGCTGGAGATGATGACAGAAAGAAGAATTTGATAAAAAATGTTTAAGTTCCCCTGTATTTGTAATCAGTTTAAAATTCATGAATCACAGACATTATATAAGACCAAAAAGCTGGATCTAATGAAAGACTTGCACTCCTACAAAATGTATATATCACACCACCAAAGGCTGAATCTAAAATAAAAAGTATCGGTTGCTTACACTGGGACTGCTTCTATAAGTGAAGGGATGAGGTACACTAGCTATCCCAGCCTCATTCTGGACATGTTCTCTGGAGTTAGTTTTTCAGCAGATGTGGTACTACACAAACTCTGTGCTGTAGTGGGGTTGCTGCATCACCAGGATGCTAACAGATAGCAAATCTGCTTAGGCCCATCAAATCTACTGGGAGAGATTTTATTACCATCTCCCATTCTCCTACTATGATTCTGGAACTACTTGCATTCTTGGATACTATAATTTCTCTATGACTCGTCAGAAGTGCCACACCATAGAAGATTTTACAGTAAAGCTTACAGCATTACTGATTGGGAAGGAAGGGAAATAATGTTTCCTCTGCTATCTACCCACTTGGTAGACAATTTGCTCATAATGTCCATCACCCTGTGTTAGAGAATATGACTCTGAATTTTAAACTGTGGTTTTTTCATTTGTCTTCAGTAATGATACTACACAGAAACTGCTACAACATACAATCTATGAAGTAGACATCAGAGGAAGAAGTTCTAACAATGAAAAATAATAAGTGATGCAAGAAAAGTTGCACATGAAGAGTTCACCCCTCTCATTGTATTACCGCCACTTCAAAATGTTATGTAGCTCACATCAAAACAAGCTCCTTAAACTTCTAAGAATATGAAACTGTCTAGCCTGGTTGTCCTTCAGCAGTGGCCACTAGCAGGTGCCTGGAGAGCCCAGGGGTAAGAACAGAGTAAGCATAAAGTATCATCACAACTAGAGGTTAGCAGATGTGCCATGTTGAAGGAGGTATTTTGCAGGCAGATATCAGAATAATCTTCCCACATTAAATGTTCTCATGTTCCCTTCATATCTGGGGATTATTGCTCTACCTACACATTCAGCTACCCCCAAAATCTCTTTTGAATTACCTAGAACGGAACTGGAAAGCAGAATTGTCAAAAAGGTGAACATTAAACTGTCTTGAAAGCACAACTTTATGTTATTTCTGCCATATTTATTAAACTCTTCTTTTCCAAACAGGCATCATTCTGCTATTTTGTCCAAATTAATCCTCAGTAAAAACTCAATAACTCACATCTTTATATTGGTCATGTTCTAGAAATGCTGAAACAATGAGCTGCTCGGTAAAAAAGACATACAACAGTGTAAATACATCTGAGATCCAAACTACCTCATTATTACCTAATATTTTCATATACATTGGACAGGAAAGAACCTTCAAAAGCCCATCTCTCTTGATGTCGATGAGCAATTTCTCACTCACATTTTACCTCTCAATAGTTCTACTCTTTGCAGTCATTCCAAAAATCACATTAAACCCTGGCAGCAGTTAAACCAACAAGAACTAATTGTCAATGACATGTAAAGCTGTAGAAAGAACTGCAAAAATTAGCAGTGCCAGTTGCAATTTTTTTGATTCCTAGAGGGAAATTATTAGTCAGTTAAATGAATACTGAAACTTCAACATGAGAAGAAAAATTATAAATATATATATAATCTATACCAGGTTCTCCATATTTTTGGTCTTTTGGTTGTTTATAAAATTTTCTGCTTTCACGCTTCATCATAAATATATCACTTTATTCTAGTTAATGTTTCCATTTTAATTTTTAGCTATCTGGCAACTCATTTCCTCTTCAGTTTCTCAAACAAAAGTGTGAAGCAGTTATTAGAGTGATATTGGCATGCAAAGTAAGGAATTAATTTCCATGGCAGGCTTGAAAGGTAGCATTGACAGAACATGTCATAGCATAAGCAGACCTGAAATATTTTCATTAATTCAATTTTGAATCATAAGTTAATGGAGATTCAACCTCACTCATTTATATAAGAAATTAGGCAGACACATTTGGTCAGTTACTGTTCCATTATTGAATGGTAGACATGAACATGAGACCACTATTACTGTTAGATTCTACAAATACTAAGTTTTGCATGCTCTTCTGCAGTGCATTTCTCATTGTCTCTAATAGAACATAGATCAGTTTCTCAAAGTACTCTGTAAATTAAAGCTGTTTCAGTAGGGATTATCTACCTTTGAAAATCAAGGCATATTTATATCTGCACTGATAGTATACAAAAATCATTTATTCATTAGTGCTTAGAGGCACACAAATGTGTCTGTAATAAGAATGCAGAAATAGCATTAATGAAATTTAGGTGAAGATGTTTTCTTCTTAGTAACATTGGGAAAAACAGTAAGCCATATCCCTTCAAAAGGTTTCTGTGTAGCATAACTATTTTGGGAACATGAGTACAACAAGGAATTCATTCAGAGTTCTGTGTTATATTCAGGAAATAAAATTTTTATTGCCCTTTTTTAACTGAAGTGTGTGAAAATTAGCCTATGAGGCTAATATATTGTAGTATCCATACCCTCTCCAGTGTTTTAATTGCTGTAATCAACTTTCTCACAAATGAAAGATCAAATCTGTTCCATGGTAGGTCTTAACAATGTTTTTTATTGTTTAGAAACTGAGAATTAAAATATATTTTACTAAATTGTCTTCCAGATTTCTGTGTCATCTTTCATTTAAAGCAGGAATATCCGATCTGTTCATGGAGTTCAGTTGCAAATTTGCATATGTTGTTAATTTTCTAGCTGGTTTTTTTTTAAAGAAATTACCATATCGTATTGCAACATTTTCTGCCATTTTTATCTGAATGAGTCTCATTGCACAAATCATGTTGTGTAAAGTGGAATAAAGGATTTGCTGGACCTTAGCAATAGAGGGTACACATGCTGTTGAGAATAGTGAAATCTGTTTTTCAACATTCTGGACTTTATGTTGCAAAGTAAAGGAACAGTGTATGAAATTTAAAATTTTCTCTGAAGAGATGCATGAGATATGGGATGTCTCTCATTGGGAAATAAACCCACGAGAATATAAAATTATTTTTATTTTTCAATGTTTTAATATTTCTAGGGTTTTTTTGCAACTTCTTTGTAGGTGTTTTGTCTTTGATATTTGAAATGCACAGAATTTAAAAATCAATGCATGGTGCTTACAGGTTTGAGATGATCAGAACACTGTGAGGTAACAGAAATACCGTATTTTTCATAAATCAGTTATTTATTTTAGAGAGAATTCTTCAAGTTAAATCAATAATCTGCTTAGCAGTTAGGATTTACACTGAAAACAATATGAAATAAGGTGAAAAGTGTAGTATGGAAAATCCACAAACCTAGACCACTTTTGTTGGGTTTACATGGCAAGTTTTTAGTAATGGTTGGTCTGTAGGGGTACCTTCTGTAAGAAAACACCAGGAGCTGCCCCCATGTCAGACATAGCAAGGTTCAGCTGGCTCCAAGACAGTCCCAAAGCTCAGCCTATCATCAACACTGGTGGCACCTCTGTGATAACATATTTAAGAAAGGGAAAAAATGATGCAGAGCAGCTGTAAGAAAGGAGTAAGAAAATGTGAAGCAACCCTGCACACACTAAGCTCAATGAAGAATCAGGGGGAGGAGGTGCTGCAGATGCTGAAGCAATTAGGATTTCCCTGTAGTCCATGAAGAAGAACATGGTGACACACCTTGCCCCCTTGCAGCCCATGAAGGACCAAGTTGGAGCAGATATCCACAACGCAGCCCATGGAGGACTCCACACTGCAGCATGTGGACTTGTCTTGAAGGAAGCTGCAGCCTGTGGAGAGGAGCCCACTCAGGGCTTGTGTCCTTGTGTTATTGTGTACTTGTGCTGGTTTTGTGTGTGTGGCAGGGTTTTTGGTAGCAGGGGAGGGGGCTACAATGGTGGTCCCTGTGAGAAGCTTATCAAAGCTCCCCTGGCTCCAAGTTGGACCTGCCTCTGGGCCAAGGCTGAACCAATTAGTGATGGTGGTTGTGCATCTATGATAACATATTTAAGAAGGGGAACCTCAGAGGAGAAGTTGGAGTTGTAGGGAGGAGTTGCGAGGAGGACACCCATGCAAACACCGAGGTCAGTGGAAGAAAGGAGGAGGAAGGGGAGGAGGTATGCTGGAGAAGAGACGCCCTGGCAGCCTGTGTTGAGACGGCAGGCCACCCCTCTGCCCATGGAGGACCCATGTGGAGCAGATGCTGACCTGCAGCCTGTGGAGGACCCTGTTTCTTGGGACAACGATTCGCAAATTCCCGGGTCAAGATTAGGGTGAAACAACACCAGGGATTCTTCGATTCATAAAAGTCAATTTCTATTCGCTCACAGCAGACATTGGCATGAAACTTTGTCAGTAAGCCTTGCAACTTCTGCAAGAAGCAGTAAACCTCGTAACATACGCTGACAAACCGCAAATTTTGTAACATACGCCGACTAGCGGCAAATCTTATAACACACCCCTACAAGCAACAGAAGTGCCCTGGCAAGCCACAGACATGCCCCAACAAGACTTGCCTTATACGCAGGTATACAGAATGAGAGGGAAAAGGAGAGGAAGAGAGAAAAAGAGAGCAAGAGAAGCAGGGAGAGGGAAAGACAAAAAAGAAAGATTTCATTAGTCCTGGTTCCAGCGTTGGTCCAGCCAGCCTAGGGTTCCAGTTCTAGAGGGACGGTGCCACCCGGAGCTTCGATTTGTGTCCTTTTGTAATTCCTTACACCGCCTCCAGGGGAGAATTTGGGTTCATTAGGACAATTAGGCATCATGCACAGTCTATGCTTCTAGAATTCTCCTTGCTTTGGTGCATACATAGTTTTTACCTTAAGATTCTTCTGGAAATGGATCAGTGGTCTTGGGGGTCATTGGGGAGTTACTCCCCCCTCTCTGCAGGTGTGACCATTGTCTGACCTTTCTTCTTGGCATATGCATCATGAAAACAGCTTCTCTATTGACTCTTTACAGAAACACTCTATAGGGAAGTTCAGCCTCAAGAAAATGTGGTCCACCTCTGTGGGACCCCCTCCTCTTGCCACATCTTCCTGCCATTACCTGCACAGCCCTGTCATTTCCACAGAAATTGTTTCCTTTACCAAAGTTCTTTGTCATGTTTGAGACATTAGCTATGGTTTCATTGGATTGTCACAGACCCCACACCGGAGCAGGTGTCTGCATCCGAAGGAGACCCAAACTGTATGGAAAGAAGTCCCCACTGTTGTGGTTTGGTGCTGGGAGAACTGCAACACATGGGAGGGATGCACACCGGAGCAGCTTGGGAAGCACTGTGGCCCTTGGGAAGGATTCGGATCGGAGAAAATTCATGGAGGACTGTCTCCCATGAGAAGGATGCCGTGCTGGAGCAGGGAAGAATGAGAAGACTCCTCCCCCTGAGGAGAAAGGAGTGACAGACTGACTGCAACCCAGTTCCCTGACCCCCTGCGCCTCTGGCAGGGAGGAGTTAGAGAAATCTATAGCAAAGCAGAGCCTGGGAAGAAGGGGATGGGGGGGGGCAGGTATTTTTAAGATGTGGTCATGCTTCTCACTGTCCTACTCTGTCTGTTAAGTAGTGTTGTTGTTAGTGTTTGAGTTAAATTGATGTTCTTTTTCTTCCCCTAACAAGTCTGTCTTTCGCTCATGACCATAATGGGTGAATCATCCCTCTGTATCCTTATGTCAATTCCCAAGACTTTTGCTTTATTTTCTCCTTCCCATTTGAAGTGCTAAGGCTTGGACGACAGGCCCAAGCCTGAGTTGACCTATAGATGAATCCTGTATATTTTATAACTGATAACCATTGTGCTAGTAGGTATTGTATTAAGTTATAACAACCTATTTATGCTGGTGTAAAAAGTGCTAAAGCATTGAAATACTGCAGCCTGAACAACAGGCCCCAAGCTGAAGCTGCTAACTTAGCATGTAGTCATTAGTGAAATATGTAAACTCGCTAGTGAAAGACAAAATATAATCAGTAGAGGGGAGAGAATGTATCCCGCTTTCCTTTCGCAGCCTTGTTCAAGGCTGAGAACCTAAGTATTTGGCCTTGTTAGAAACTCCCTTGGTTCCCCCCCGCCCCGAGCCCTGGCCAGGCTTCGGGTGGAATCCAACAGGAGAATGAAACCAGAAACTTTCCGCTCAAAACAAAGGTGCCAGCTATTCTGGCTTGTCGATCTCTGGTATATAAGGCTGGGCCCGCTCACAGCGACTTTGGAAGCCTCACCTATGGGTGGACACACCGCGTAGGATTTCCCACTTGCCGGGACAGGCTCTCCAAATCCTCGCTGTAACCGGGGCTCCCCAGCGACTGCGGATCTGGATGATGATGATTATATATGCAAGTGGTGATGTATTTCTCTTAATTACTATTCTCTCTCTCTCTCGTCTAGTAATGATTTGATGCATTACTCTGTTTGTTGCTTTAAGTGCACTATTCTGCTTCTTCTTACTGCATATTCTCTGTATTACGCTGTTACATTACTTGGTTATTACCAGTAAAGTACGCCTACTCTTTTCACTCTGGTGTCCGAGTTTAATTGGTATCCTCAATCAACAAAACACCATTCCTGAGGGAGAAGGGGTGAGTGGTTGTGTGGTGCTCAGTTGCCCTCTGGGCTCAAACCATGACATGTACCTGTAGTGTTTAACTGAAATACAAGAAAATTTAAATAGCAGGAAACAAGATTATGTAGATAAAGACAGGATTAATAGACAATGATTCTCTGAAATTATACTTTTATTTCATAATTTTCAGGCTCAGAGTGTCTTGATGTCTTTAATGACCCACAACTGGGAACTTAATTTTTTTTACATTTACTTTATAGTGGTAAATTGATAAGAATTAATTATCAATTTGTTCCTGCAACATACTAGGGAATGTCAACTAAGAAAGAGAAGTCCCCTCTGTTGGACAAAGTAATCAAGGATTGGTTGCTTTAAACAGAAATATTACCTTTTTTTCCGAGTAACAAAATGTTAGCACTATTCAAAATGTTAGCACTTTTTCAAAAAAAATGGAAATATTAAGATAGTAAATTGAGATGGAATGGGAAATAATTCAATCAGTATTGCACTAGAGAAAACAGATATTGAAACTTTAATGCCAGATTCTATATGTATCGGGTTATGTGTTTGTCGGTGATAACAATATAACACGTAAATATTTTTCATCCAAAATGGTTTGTAATTACATCAGAATAGACTGCAGATTTCTTGGAATGTATAAGAAATCTCAGTGCATTGTTTTGACTTGTCTTTCTACCATAGGATTGGATTATTCAAAAAGAACAACTTTTAGATTCCCACCTGGAGGTGTTGTATACTACAGTTCACATTATAATTATTGTTACAGACATTAACAGATTTTGAAACAGATACATAAGTTCGAAAAAAAATATATGAGAGGTTAAAGAAATTTTTATGTGCCTTGATTACAATCAATACACTAGAGATTAATAAGTCCAAAAGCTTATCATTTTAGTAAAATATTCTAAAGCATAGCAAAATAAATAACAAAGAGCAATTACAAATGCTGGTATAAGCAGGTGGAATGAAATAGTGCTGCAAATGTTGATCAGCAAGTTTACATTGTACCTGAAGGCTACAATTTTTTTCCTAGAACCTAATCATTTATTTAAAAATCACAACAAAAATGTGCTTTTAATGAAGTTACACTAGCAGTGTGAGTCAACCAGTTTTAAGATACAGCTGGGTCTAAATCATGAGACATGACTTCAAGAAATATAAATAATGAGCATGTGGCTGAGCTGAGGGAGGTGGAAATGTAAATACGAATGAAATAACTGAAAAGAAAAATTCAGCTACAAGAAAAGGTTTGTTGATGGGTAGGGAATTCTTTGGATAAATAGCCTGAGGTTGTGGCAGTGCTCCTGGGATGTGCAGCTTGAGATCTGGGGGATGTATCTGCTCCAGTAGCATCACACACTGTGGCACAATCAAGTGGTCAAATGATGTACTAATGTGTCCACCTCCCCAGCATTTCTCCTGTTCTTCTCATGGTTCAGGTGAGTGTGTTTCATAGTTCTGGAACACCTGCTTTTTTCTTGCAAACTATCATATTCTATTCTAACTGAAGTTTGTTTCATTCATGCATCTTGGGATCTTATTTGTTGCTTCTGAGATACTAGTGGTTCAGTCATTGGTCTGTGGAAGGTCATATATATTTTCTGAGTTTTCCACTGGGAAAAAGATGTTGGGATCAGACAGCAGTGGCCAAGAACAATTAACTATTGGCAAAAGTACCTAATTAAGATCAGTTTCTAATACAAAGCTGTGTTTTAATTTCTTGTATAGTTTTTCCAAACTGTTGAAGTTCAGTTTTTCATGTACACAAGATCAGACCTCTCACTTGTTCCATTTCTAAACTCCACTTCATGCAAACACTGATCTGCAAAGTGCTTGTTTGTGTCCTACCTCACGGCCCAATATCTTTGTCTTCATTCAGCAGAGTAGAAATTAAAATAGTTGATGTGCTGTCATTAACAGTTTCTGTATTTAAACTTAATAGGATCTTCTGGCAGAGCTACCACTGAAAAATTCTTATTTGCAAAGAGTTATTCTTTTTCTATGGGAAAGTTTATTCTTTAAATACAGTTGGTTGTGAGAAAATGTCAGTCTGACTCCTGGTGAAGGTAGAGGTCTCTGATATTGAGACAAAAGAACATTTGAAAAATATTATCCTTACATTCAATTAGTGGGGATATAAAAATATTATTTTATTTTAAATATTGCAAATTAATGTAAGATTTATGATATTAAATAGTTTCTATTCTAAAATTATTAGTTTATTTTTCTTGTTGACCTGCCTACAGGTGAAATCCTTAGGGTAGAGTTATTGAAGCATATTACAAACCACCTTTTTTTCTGGGATGCAAAAAAAGAATAATTTAGTTATGCAGGGGAAAATAATTGAAATACAAGTAATAGTATGTTTGTGTGAATTTATGAAGTGTTATCATAAATGGAATAGCATATTTCCAAATTGCTGTTTTTACTGTTTTACCTCTTATATCAGGTTCACAAAGTGACTAACAAAACACATTTTTAATCAAACAACATTATTAAGATGTTGAGAGAGTGAGCAAGACAATAATTTTGAAGTACAACAACCATGAGTAATGTCAGTTTATACTGGAACAGATGGAAGAACAGCCTAAACAATTATAGAGAAAAATAAATCTTATTCCCTTGTTACAGTAGAGGAATTTTTTCTAATTTATGTCAGATCTAAAATTCACATTAAAATATTTGCCCATACTGTACTTCTAGCATCCATATCTTGTCATGTGAATCAGAGAAGCAGTGCTGCACCAGAACTAGAAATATAAAATTAGAAACAATTTATAAACTGACATTTTAGGGAGCTTTACATTTTGTAATGAGCTTGTCTACAGATGTTTTAATGGCTGAACTATATTCAACACTCCAAGCAAGTAAGCAAGCAATGCTTTTGTCTGCATACTTGTAGTGCTAGGGCCTGAATAATAGGCCCTGAAACAAAGTTGACCTCTAGATGAACCTCACAATCAAACGTTATCCACCGTTAGTATCTGCTAATTAATAAAATCTGTATTACCATTAGCATTTATTATTAGTATCTGATCATTAATGAAATATGTATGCTCACTAGTGAAATATGTAGCTTAGACAAAATATGATCAGTAGTGGGGATGAAATGTTGTGAGAATGTGTATCCAACTCTCCTTGTTTACCATTGTTCAAGGCTGAGAGTCCAAGTATTTGGCCTTGTTAGAAACTCCCTTGGTTCTCCCCCCTGAGCCCTGGCCAGGCTTTGGGTGGAATCCAACAGGAGGATGAAACCAGATGTTTCCACTCAAAGAAAAGTGTAAGTCATTCTGACTTGCTGATTTTTGGTATATAAGGCTGGACTCTCTTGCCGCGACTTTGGATGCCTCACCTACGGATGGATGCATCACGTAGGACTTCCCACTTGCAGGGTAACGTACTCCAAATTCTCACTGCAACCATGTCACCAAAACGGGATAAAAGAACTTACCGACACCAGTGTGATGTAGATAAGCAGACACTCCTTTATTAATGGCCGGGTGCGCAGGAGAGTCATCTCACCAACAACACACACTTAACTTATGTAATATGCGATTATATTGGATACAATAATACATATTAATCAAGTTCTCATACATAAACATGTTAATTCCTACAACTCATTTTCTTATTCCCACCTCTTTCTGGTCATGTGCACTTGAGTCCTGAAATGAGTCGGGGGGCTGCTTTTGCGACTACCAAGGACTACTGACCTAAAAGGGAGACCCTCCAATGCCCTTGACCCAAGGATTTTTGGCTCACTGCAATTTTAACATGCTTTGAGGCCCTTTCACAATGTAACTTTTACAGTACCTGGTCTACAGGGCAATAAATCGTCCTTACCAGACAGTCTAACAACGGTACCTCATCATGAGTCTTATTCTTGGTATAGAAATCTAGTTAATGATTGTCACTAGTCTACACGGCCTCAGCCTGGGACTTTAAAAAGAACTTTGGAGCAGCATAACTGGTTATATAGTTACTCTAAGTCATTCCTTATTTAAAACCAAATCATTAAAAATCATTAAAATCAGCTCAAATTAATAACAAATCCGTAACAAGTGGGGCTCCCCAGCATCTGTGGATATGGATGTTGGTAATGTATGCAAGTGGTGATGTATCTTTCTTAATCACTATTCTCCACATTGTGTAGAAATGATTAGGTGCATTACCTTGCTTATTCTTATTTTCTATAAATAACTGTATGTAGTAAAAATTAAGTGTACTATTCTGTATTTTCCTTATTGCTTATTTTCTGTATTATTTGGTTATATGCTTTAATTATTAACAGTAAAGTAAGCCTACTCTTTTCACTCTGGTGTCAGTTTAACTGACATCCTTGATCAGCAAAACAGTACTCCAGCTGACGGCAGTGGGGCAGCGGGGGGGCGGGGGGGGGGGGAGCGGAGTGCATAGTGCATTTAGAAAAAAAGCTTGACTTTTGAACTTAGAACTAAAACCCCATGCATTATCTGAGTTTTCTAACTAGTCCATTCTGTACCAGTATATCTCACAGCACTAGTTTAAGCTGTTTCTAGTTGTATTTCTTATCAGGACCACAAAGCCACAGCTGAGAAATAACTTAGTTATAGGGCTAGATCTGCAGAAAAGATATGCTATCTTAGTTTTGGCTTCCAAATCTTCCAAATGTAGTGATTCAGTACATAATACTGGCTCCTCAACACTAAGACTTTTTTTTTTTCTTCTTGTTTTCTTTATTACAGTGTGTGGCTTTGAGAAAAAACTTTTCAAATATGCAGTTTCAAGACTAGTGCACAAACATCTTCTGACAGATTCTGGAAGTGTCAGTACTTCTGGAGAACTGGGTTCCACCTAAAACTCAGGCCAAGAAGGAAGGGTGTTATAAGAAGTCTAACAGCCAAGAGACTTCAATATTAACCTCAGTACAGTTTAAAATGTTTTATATGTTTTACATAAATCACATCAGCCTTTCAATAACACTGAAGGTTGTTACATGTGTATTTGAAATGGGGCAAAACCTTAAGAAATTCTGTTTCCTGTTCCCAGGGCATGAATGACTGTTCTTACCTCTTCATTGCAACTCACTGTCTCCTCAATTGCCTTTGTCTACAGAGCCCTTCCATAAGATGATCACTGAAGTGATTATGGCTAAACAAATAACATTTTATTTTTTCCTCTCTCCAAGTTAAGGAGAATGACACCAGTAAGTCATCCTACCCTGTGGACTAGCAAGCATCTCCATCCACACAACAGAGATAGCAAAATGCAGCACAGACATAAGTTGAGCAGTCAATGCCACAGGTAAGCAAAGATATCTTTAATCATCTTTGAAGACAAATATAAATAATAAAACATAACACAGCAAAATAACAGAAGCTCACTAGAATAGATTCATTAGTATTTGTGAATGCTTCTGAGACAGTAAGTGCATTGTTTCTTAATTTTTGTAGAACATACTAGTAAGAGTTAATAAAGGCTTAGATCAAGACATATTTTACTTCATTATAGTGCTGTGCTTTCTCATGTATCTCTTAAATTCTATGAAGGATCTTTGTGTGACTAGCATATTTGGTGAAACTACTGTATAGAGTCTCACATAGAATGTTTTCTCATATTAGTCTTTTTAAGAATAAGTTAGGCTAATGCTTGTTAGGAAAGGCATGGACATGGTTCATCCTGCATTGGGGCAGAAGTGGTAACTCAATAAGCATTCAGTTTTCCATGATTTTTCTGTGACCACTTTATTTTCTATGTTTCCATGTTGGAAAAATATGTATTCATAACCTTCTTATGTTACAGTCTATACCCCTTTGCTGAGTTAACAACAGAAGATTTATCAAAATACTATTACTTACAAGTGAACTCTTCCTGAAATTTGTAAATGACTTGGCTTCAGACAGTTTTATGCAAGATTTTACAGCTTACTTATTTAACATTTAATTTGGAGTAATTATCTATAGTCGAGAATATCATACAGTCGTTGCCCACTGTCCTGTATAAACAGAGTAATCACTGCAGCATATCTTCTTTAAAACAAAGAAATATGTTGTGGACTCTTGCTCAGAGAGAAAACCAACTGGGTTAAGAAACAGGAATCTAAACTTGCAAAAAAGGAAAGATATCAGCCTATTCAATGTCCTTTAACTGTTGAGGCCCTGTGAGGTTGACCCCACTAAGCAGCTAAGTAGCCACACAAACCCATTACAGGGAAGTTTAAAATACAGTTTTACCCAATCCTTTCCAGCTTTCAATATGTTATCATGGGTTAATTTGCCAGATTTCAAGACTAGATTGCTGGCCATGAATTTGCCATCATACTACACATGTGGGACAACCAGATCATCACTACCAGTCAGCATGAAAAGCAGGTCCTGCTTGACAAACCTGATCTCACAGAATCACAGAATCATTCAGGTTGGAAAAGACCCTTGGGATCATCGAGTCCAACCATCAGCCCTACTCTACAAAGTTCTCCCCTACACCATATTCCCCAACATCACACCCAAATGACCTTTAAACACATCCAGGGATGGTGACTCCATGTAGTGGTGCAATTCTTACCCCTCCCCAACCCTCCTTGTTGGGCTGCTTGGTACTAGGTGTGATTCCACCCATATCCCCCGAGCTATACACCTATCTGTGGAGATAAGGACTGCTAACGTTAAGGCGCCCCCTTTAACAAGCCTGGCTCCTGCCCCTCCCGATTGCTGGAAACTGTTATAATGGCCCACCATCTCCTAATGCCCTGGCACACCTGTGCCTGGGATGTGGTCAAATGGGAACAATAACAGAGTTGCACATTCATCAAGTTCTTGTGCAACTGCTGGAAGGCACCAGAATACTTCGTTGTTCAAGCTGGATGTGAGCAAAAGGTATCTGACAAAAGTCAATTATCTTGGACCCTATAAATTGTGACCACAGGGGAGACCCTTTGAGCTCTCCTGGATTGCAGCGGACCTGGGCGAAGGGCGAAGGGCGAAGGGACCAGGCCAGGGCGAAGTCAACCCGCTCAAGTCTCTATTATCGCCCGCTGAGGAATGCCAAGGCATTGTGAGTATTTACTCTAAACTCGAGAGGGAAATTTTACTTTGAGCTAGCTTCTCTTTCACCCATTCTTTCTCTGTTTATAGGTGTGTGGGTGCGTACTTATTCTACTGGATCCAAATACTTTTGTTTCTCTGTGTGTGTTTGTACGTTTTGTGTATGCGCATGTATATATGTATAAATTAAGGTACCGTTAAGTAAGTTAGTGTGAATCTTGTCATTTTAGAATCTGTAAATAAGACGCTTTTATTTCTTTCAACATTTCTGAATTATTTTGTAATGATAAATTGCTGTTAGTTATTAATAAATCTAGATTTCCTACTAAATCATTACCATGCCAATACTTTCATCCACAACACTCCACCACCCCCCTGGGCAGCCTATTCCACTGTCTGACCACTCTTTCTGTGAAAATTTTTTTCCTAATGTCCAGTCTGAACCTCCTCTGTTGCAGTTTAAAGCCATTCCCTCTTGTTCTGTCACTAATCACCTGTGAGAAGAGATCAGCACCAACATCTCTACAATGTCCTTTCAGGGAGTTATAGAGAGCGATGAGGTCTTCCCTCAGCCTTCTCCTCCTCAAACTAAACAGTCCCAGCTCCTTCAATAGCTCCTCATAGGATTTATTCTCCAAGTCCTTCACCAGCTTCATTGCCCTCCTCTGCACTTGCTCCAGCACCTCAATATCGCTCTCGTATGGAGGTGCCCAAAACTGGACACTGTCTCGTAACTGTAAGGAGTCTTAATTCGAATCTCACAGAAGAATATGCAATTTTTTAATGCAACCGAGTATAGTCAAGGCAAGTAATTCAATAACTATTTTTAATGGCCCTCACATGCAAATATCATTCCTAAAATACATACATCTCTCCTACTTACCTAAAATTACACTTGTCCAAAAGATAAGATGAGCAATGTTGAGGACTGAACTGCCCAGACATCAACTTTAACATAGAGAATAAACTCATTCATTACAAATAACCAGAAGATAAAATTCTCATGTGCTTGAAACCAGGAAAGCTGCTGCATTCAGAACACTCTTTCCAATGGTGTATGATTCAACACAGATATTAGGAGATATTAATTTTATGCAAAAATTTATTGATGATGTATATATTATGTATGCCCACAAAAGCTCTGCCAAATCTTTTGGAGACCATTCATTTCAATTCCTCATAGAAGTGGAGGTAAGACTGGAAATATTTCTCTTCCCTACAAGAGTAGTAAACCACTATTCTAATACTTATCTGAATGGTTGCATACCACATATTTTCTTTCAATTACTAAGAATTAGACTAATTTATTTTTGGAAAAGGTCATCTCATTAACATACCACTCTTGTAGAACAGAAGAGGCCGCTATAAACATAAAATTTAACATGACTATATTGCTCACAAGAGCTTTACTTTCTGTCTCTGCCAAGGCACAAGATTCAGCCCACAGCAAATAAACAATCTAATTTAATACCCACAAAGCATTATTAGATATAAATGTATTTGTTCCCAATCTCTAACATGATATTTTCTTTATTTTGGAAATGTAGAAATTTATTATCAAATAAACCAAGTTTAAAAATTATACCCTGCATTAGAAAAATTTTCTTTACAAATAGCTTTTAATTCTCAACTTACTAATTAAACTACAGTATTTAGAATCATCTATAATTTAAATCTTCTGTAAGAATTTCAGAATATAGACAAGTTCAAGATCTCTACTAATTAATACTGTGGTGTTAACCAGTTGTGGTCTTGTCTTGCTTCTAAAAACCTCCCTGCAATGTTTCTCCTACCAAGTTTTTGACTACTATTAGATTCTCTCATAGAAAAGATATCATCCATCTGAAAGAGAGAGAGAACCCTAAAGTAACAAAAATAATCTAGATTAAATTTGTCAGTTAATTGTTTTGGGTTTAACAGGTTTATCTTTATTTCCTGACACTGAATACATCTTCAGTAATATGTTGATCAGATTCAGAGAGTAATTTTCTGAAGTATTTTGACTATGGTCCTAGCAAATGCTGCCAGTTCCACTGTGAAGTAGAAGGTATATTGATGGACGCACTGAGAAAATTGTGTACAAATCACTTTTACTGGATTGCCACAAATATATGAGAATGAAAAGAATGATTGCTTCTCTTTATTTCTCTTCATTCTTTCTCTAGTTCTTCTATAATTGAATACACTCTCCCTGTGAGTTTTGAAAAGGACATTTTGAAAAGGACATTTTGTGGTTAGTTGAAGCTTCTAAAGTTCTAAAAAATCAGAAGACACATGGACATAGATTAATGAACAAAGGAATCATAGCAATGTAAAAGCTTTATTATAAATATATTTATTGCATAGTTTGTAACACCATCATATGGATTTTTCAGATGTTTTTGCTCTCCTCCTTCACCCATTTTTCTGTCCTTTTCTCCTTTTTATTTTCCAGAAGTGTTATTTCCCCCTAATATTTTCTCTCCCAGCTCTTGGTTCTCCATTTGAAGTAGTAAATGTAATAGCATATTGATGTTCATTAAGGGCCTTGCTACAGCTATGTAGAATAATTGAATGGTAAAATGTTGCTTGCCTGAATGTAATTTCTGTTTCCATATGATGAGGTTGCTCCCTGCCTATAAATAAATGTTTTTCACATTTCAAGCCAAGCAAAAGGCAGATAACAGTGTTTATGTTACTCTTACCAGCTTCTACTGGGCCACCCTGCATAAACATATGTGAAGTCTCAAAGGTAGATACACTAATTCCTGCTATTGTTTCCATTGTATTCCAGTTTGCAAGTAGTGGGCAATCTTCATTAGGGCCTAATGCTACCAGGGTAGTTGCAATATCTTGCTAATTAGGGATCAGATTCAGACAAACAAGCTGCAACATCTCTCTGAAGGACTGGCAGACTGGCATGTTGTCAGGGTGCCCTTCAATTCAGTAGCTAACATATTTACCATGTTGCAAGTCTTAATCTGCTTTGTTTACAGATACAGATAATTTATGAAAAATTATTAAATCAAGGGGGGAAAACTGTGATCCTAGTGCATTGGAAAAATATTATTCCTAAGCTTTCAAAGCTCCATGAAAGAAAAAGAACAATTCAAGGTAAGGGCAAATTCTGTTCAACAGTGGTGTTAAGAGTTTTCTTTCCCTTTATTTTTTCTTTTGTTTCTTATATATAATTATCTGGAGAGTCTGTTCATTTCTCAGTGGGACTTCTCACCATACGTCATTGTAAATTGCTTACTTGATCTAATTTTCTTTAATATATGACATGAAACAAATATTTAATATGATGAATAAAACATTGCTTGAAAAAGAAAAATTAATATGACACCATCCTAAGATATTTTTTGTTCATGAACAATTACCTTTAGAAAATACCACATAGTTTAATCTATTTTTAGATTTGTAGGTAGGAGTAGATGTTTGATCTAAAACTTGCATAGGGCTTTTTGGAATCTGCTCTATTACAAGGATGCATAGGAACATCTCATCAGCAGCACTTAACAACCTATAATAATTGCTCATATTTCCAAAATTGTAACCTATTTAAAAAATTTTCAAAATTACTAATTATAAATGCGATTTCTTTTTTTGTCTCCCAGACTTCACATTTAATGTATTTGAATTTAACTTTAAATGTTTATGGTTTTTTACTTTTTGTCCAGGAAAATTATTTAATAGATTTATTTTAAGGAATTTATGTCATTCAGTCAGCAACAGAACTCTGATTTATATTGACATAATTTTATTTAGCCTTGTAATTTGTGCTTCTTCTTCTGTAATTAAAACCTATATATTTTATCTTCATTAGGCCATGAAACTGTCTGTCATTTAAGCAATGAAAAACATACATTTCATTTTCAGATAATTACTGCTATGCTTTGAGAAGCTGAAACTGAAGGCTGAGAGTTTGGAAACTTTAATAGAGTAATAACCACCATTCATTTCAAAGCCTACAATGTTGCTTTCCTAGTAGAAAATGTGATTTTTATATATCATTAAAGAAAGCCATAAGTACCCCTGCTGGAACTCACTGACATGAAACAGCTGTTGTCAGAAAAGACTCAGCACTTATGCTGATGACTTAATCCCATTTTCCTTCCCGGTTTGATTGATTCCATTTTCAGCTATTTTATCATTACAGAAAATCACAGGTAATACACTGTTCCTGCTAGTGCAAGTGAGATGCATGTTGAGCATCTAATCATATTTTAAGTCTTGTGTCAGTTTCTCTTAGCATCTATAGCGATAAATTGAACACAGCACTGCTAATTCAGAGCTTTCTGGACCCTAGACAATTCTAGCTGGCCCTTGGACAAACCATTACTAAAAACGATAGAAGTCTAACTACTGCCAAACTGAGAATTCAATGTAAAGAATCAAGTAAATATATGCTTTTCAGATTTTTAGGTATCTAGAACCGTGACTATCATCTAATCTAGAAGAATCCATCAACATTTTGATAAACACTAATATTTTCCAATAATCTTCCATTAGTATGAAACATGAAACTTACTGAGTTGGACTGTCACTGAAAGACTGGCAACATTGAGAGAGGGAAGATGTTGCCAGAATTAAGATTGTTTACTACTTTTATTCAGCCCCCTTGTGAATGTATCTCATAGTATCATAAAATAAATCTCCCACAAAGCTTTCTCTTTAGTCAAGGTGTTGCCTGGTTGTATTCAGAGGATGAAGCAGGGTTGTCTAAGAAAAGTGAATGCAGTCTATAGAATCCTGCTTCACTTGTAATTTGGAAGGTTATCTGGAATGTAAGAAGGAGGGAAGTAAATTTGTGATCTAATGATTTAAGTAACTGCAAGTACCAAGGAGAACTGGATTCTAGTGTTATTTCTGCCATAAAGCATCAGTGAGTGAAATGGTACATGGCTTGTTTGAAATAAATAATTATTCTGTGCAGGTAATATTCTTTTTACCTCAAAACCATATTAATTATTTGTCTTACTGAGAGAGATAATATAGTTCATCCTCAAGTACTTTGCTCTTTCACTTCCCTACATGCATTGAGTGTATTTTATGATCAGAAAAACTAGAAAGTGTCAAAACAGATATCTTCTTTCCATCCTGTTTCATTGTTTTCACTTGGAAAGTATTTGGAGCATTTAAAGGTCTGCAAGTAAGTGAATAAATAAAAATTACAGAGATCACTTAGGCATGTTAAACCTCTGTAGAAAAACTCTAAATTTTATAGCAAATAGTTCAAAGATTTGGGAAGAAGAATAAGATCACTACAAAAAAACCAAACAAACAAAAAAAACCCAACCAAACAAACAAACAAAAAAAAACAAACAAAAACAAAAACCAAAGCATTTTATCTAAAAGCTAAAATAACCCAAATATTTCTACAGGCACTCACGAATCTAGTAGAGGCTTGTGGTAACAGACAATTTTAAAGTCTGGAGGCAAAACAAGTTTATTATGTTAGAAGTCAAATAGAAAATTAACACAGATTTGTTGTTTTGAAAACTGCTGTTATTGCAGTTCTGCAATTTCTAGCTGCCAAGGAAATTCAAGCTCCTCTGAAACCTCCACAAATGTCTCTTGATGGTGTGACTTCGTATTCCGCTTAGGATTTCAGAAGCCAAACAGAGAAGACCGTTTCAATTAAATATATTACGTATTGAAGTAGTCATTCAAAATTATTATTATCCCAAGGATCTGGAACTCGATCACTGAGATTATGATTTTCATGCCCAAAGGCTGTCATGCCCAATAAATGGCTTAAACAACATATTTGAGTGACAATTTAAAAGAAAAGAAATTCAATATCCCTATGATACAGTTAAAGACTCTTAAATCAGCAATAAAGCAGTATCTTGCTACTCTTCTTCATGAATAAAGAAACCTTTATAATGGCCAAGAGCATTATATTTACATTCATTTACATACTGAGTTATGACCAAAAAGAGCAGAAACAGAAGGTACAGTTTGCAAAAATGGAAATAGGGAGTCTCGTGAGATCTGACTAGGGTCTTAAGTGCTAAAAGCTAAGTTTGTGGTTGTTGACTGAGGCCAGAGAACAGTCCATCACACTCATTGAACATAGAATGCACTGAAACAGATTTGCCACCCACCAAGCAGAAGGCAGACGGATGGTTGCAGTGCCAAAATGGAAAGAAGCCATGGAATATCAAAAAACCTGCTCAGGTGGTAGGTAAGAAATGCTCGTGACTCAGCAGTTTCCCAAGCATAACAACCTTTCACTGTGAAAGATGGAAGATCCTTTCATTGTAACTGATGATCATCAAGGCATACTTTATGATGTAGGCCTTTACAGTGGATCTTCATTACTGGCAGAAATAAGATGATCAAGCTCTGAATGGTTTAATGTTAAAACAAAAAAACGATTTCTAAATTAAACGAATCCTGAATACTTTCTACAACAATGCACTTGAAAGAAATGTTTTCAAACTCAGTTTGGTATTTTGCTTGGATTTAAGTCAGAAATAATTCTGCAACATATATATGAAACTAGGAGAACTCTATTTCTCTATGAGTATACATCAGAGTTGAGCCTTATGGCCAAATTCTGATGCACATTCAAAGAATAATTTGGTCTCATGACCAAACTCCTTTGCAGTTCATAACTCCATAATGTTTGTGTAGCAATGACAGTAATTGCTTGCTTGAAAAAGCAGTAATATGGAAGTATTTCAATAGGATAAAACCTTGCCTGCTTCTGAAAAATATTATTGGATAAATTCTATCCCAGTGCAAGACTTATTAGATGCTTTACATCCTGTTCATTCTGAAAACATAGACTCTGATGATAGAGCTATGCAATTTTTAATACTTCATGGCAGTAAAGGCTGATATATGTGATCCTCTGTCCACTTTGTTTTTTGTTTAGTTCTTCCAGATCCGTTCTGAAAAATAAGTATCATGAGAGCAAGCAGTCCTCACTGACGGCTACCTCTAGTTCTTCAGATAGTTTGTGAACCTCTGTTAAAATTTAGATAAAAAAATTAAAACACCTGTAGTAAATTGCTGGAGGGGGTGGGAGGAGGAGAAGAAAGATTGTTGTTTCAGAAAAAGAATAATATATTGGTTGTAAAATATATAGAATTTTTGCATAACAATTAGCATTATTTTTGCATACCTATTGTAATTCATGTAATTGAAGGTCAATTTCTTAGACAGAAATCATGGATTATATTTGTCCAAAATTTTAATATATAACATCTTTTGTTTACTTGTTGGTACCATGGACATGCAAGTGTTGATTCAGTAACATATGACAATTGCAAGCCAATATTAAACCCATGAAGTTAATGTAAAAGTTTCAGTTTATTGATGTATCAAAGTAGTAACTTATCAAAACCTGTATTTAACTGAAATATTATAGACTGCTGACTACAGTACAGTAAAAGAATTTTGAACAAAACCAGTGAAGGCATCCTGATTTTGAATTTGAGGCTCTAATTAGACCCTTGCTAAAAAAATATTACAAGCTTTGTTTTACAAATGTATCTTTCCAAAAGACTTTTTTAAGTAATTTGAGTTATTTAATCAGCACTGAACTACGTTGTCTTTGTATTGCTCATAAAGACTGAATGCAAAGGAAAATGAAGCAATATATTATAGTTCAAGGATGAGCAAAAGTTTAATGCATGATATATTTCTACAATTGTCATTAGTTTGACAAAGTATTGGTCATGTATGGACTAGATTTTATTTAAAATATGATTCAAAAATGTCTTCCTGTTCAAAATGCATACTCTGAAACATAATATTACTCTAGTTCCAAGGAGAGAAAAGTATTAGTTGTTCTTGTGATCTTGATTTGTTAAGGGGTATCAGATAGGACCTAATGTTAGTTCTATAACTATACAGAAAAGTATACACAAGTAATATATAAAACTACACTTTTTTTCTAGAAAACAGTTAAAACAGCATGGATACATTTTTTACTTCAGTTATTTTGAGGAAGACTAGAAGGAGTTACTGTTTTAAATTTTCCTCCCAGTCTGGCTTCACGTGCTACCCATCTCATTTTCATGAATGTCCTAAAGGAACAAAAGTCAGACAGTGTTACCAAAATATATTTAAGCAAAATAAAGCAATGTAATTCAGGACATTCAATCTAATATAATGGAGAATGAAAATGAATGATCACAATTTCATAGACCGACAAAGTTTTTCAAGACAAATTATGAAAGGTTTCTTTAAAAAAAAATAAATATTTCAGTATAACAAGAAGTTTATTCCAGATAGTGGAAATGCTCTGTTAAAGTTTGTCTCCCATAAATATATTATAGACTTAACTCTGTATTGGGATAATTTCCAATGTGTACTGGAAAAGTGAATACAAAAGCATGTGTACAGAAATATATCCACAATTCACTGTAATAAACAAGCCATACAAGCAAAGTCTACTTGGAATGATTGCACAGCATACTCCAGCATACAGTTTTGTGCCTTTGGTAGTCACAACTCTGCAAAACAATTCTTCACAATTATTAACTAGTCAGTCCCTATAATATCTAGTGAAGCATAAAGGACAAGTTGCAGTGACACCGATTACTATTTTTCAGAGAGCTCCCTCTCACCCTTTTGCCATATTTCACTGTCAAGAGACGGCTTTTCAGCCTTTGAAATCCACAACACCAGCTGTATCCTGAACTTTTCCCCAAACAGTCCTCCTATATAAATGATAAAAATCATCTCAATTTTCATAAGTCACATATCTTTTTGTGAAGTTGCCATAAAAACAATAAGCAAATCTAAGCAGACCATTGGTTTGTAAACTATTGTGACCCTGCTGAGATGACTTTGACAGCTCTGCACAGGACAAGAAACAGATGATGAAATATCTTAAAATTCTTAGGTTTTGGAGTCTTTTTATTCCAGGTAAGATTTTAAGATGTTAACTAGACCTTGCTGCAAAACTGACAGCAACATCTTCCTAGATAGGAGCTGGCTGACAATCAGTGTGGTTGTAGCTGTAAGTTTATTTGTGTGTGATGAACATAATGTAGTGAGTTTGACAAATACTGAGAGCAGGATTTTCATTGTCTAGGCCTTGGCCTGAGTTATTGACATTTAACCTAATTACTATGTATGTGCTCTAGTGTCCTAAAACCACAGACTGAAATTTCTGCAGCTAAGACCACTGATTCATTTAAACAATTGTTCCCTTATTTTTTTTTTTTTTTCTAAAAACAGCATCCAGTGCTAAGAGAAATGAAAAATGTCAGTTGCTAGGACTGACTAATTATATTCATTCATTTTAGCAGTCAACTATTTTCTTAAATTCTATCAGTTTTCTCATTTTGCTCCAGAGGGAGAGCCTAAAGAGAGGTTTAAAGACAATAAACTTTTCAATGGCCAAACTTCTCCAACATAAATCTAAAAATATTCTCTTCTTTAATCCATATGAAACTGACTTTTCTGTAAATTACAATCCATTATAATTAATCAGTGGAACACTGATTATTCAATCGTACAAAATCCTCATGAAAGAAAGAAAGAATAACAGGAGAAAAGGAAGGCTACATTTCCAGCATTTTACAACACACCAATTAAAGAAGGACTACAACTGAAGCCCAGCTAAAACCTCTTCAAAGACCTTTTTTGACCTTTTGACCTTTTAGGTCAAAACACTGCCAGTGTCAACCTATTTATGAACTGCAGTCCAATCAATACCTGTAACCACGTCTTTTTCGTGTCCTGTGCTCCCACTAAGGAGATTTATTTTAATGTTTCAGCTAAGGAAAACAAATTTAAATTTTGGCTGTATTCCAAGGTTGTTAGGCATCATATGTGACCCCTTACACTGTTTCATTTCCAAATAACAAAATTTGTCACATCTTGTAGAGTTTAATCTTTGAAAATTCAGAAACTTCTTTCAGAAAGAGTGAAATAAAACCGTGAAAAGTGTCCTAGCCTTATCATCCCTCATATTAATAATGAAAGATAATATATTTACACAGATTCTTAACCTTCTTTTATTTACTACCATTTCAAACCTAAAGAATGCAGAATTCTTTTCACATCAGACGAGGGAGACAAGTGACTCAGATTTGCAAATCCCCAATGGAGCAGACAACAGTGAGACAAGTCTCGAAGTCCAGACATTTATTAACTTCCCACAATGTACTAATTGCATACACCATAACTGGCTAAATATATAATGAGTTATGGCAAGCTATATAGTATGCCTTGCATTACTTACTGGTAGTGAGGGAAAAAGGGAAAAAGAAAACAAGGGAGATAGAGAGAATAGAGAAATAAAGATCACCAGTCCAGGTTCCTGTGTTGGTCCTGTCCAAGATCGTCAGGAATGCACCTGTCTTCTTCACTTCATGTCTTCTTTTTTCTTTCTTTCTTCACTCCTTGCCTCCCCCTCAATTTATACACACTTTCCTTGGGTCCGTCCCCTAGGTCGACCCACATATGTATCCCATGTGTAGGAAGGGGTAAGGTGTTTCATGGGATGATGTAATTAGCATGATCTTGTTAATCTTTATTAAGATATTTGGGGTGTCAACTTTAATATGCATTTTGTGGATAATGAAGGAAAGATCAATCACTGGACAGTTGGCCCTTGAAACTTTACAAGATGCACCAGAGCAGAACTGTCCTGTCTCCACAGGGCTCCCTCCTCCAGCTGCATCCTGTGCTATCCAGCCAGCCTTACCAGCTCCAAACTCCACACTATCCACCCCATGACTATAGTTTCGCCACTTACAAGTGTTTGAGACATTCCTCAGCTCAGAAGGCCTCTGCTCCCTCCTATCCCTTAACTGTCAGGCTGTTTTTTCTCACAGGCCTGTTTCTCTCAGGCCCTGTTTCGGGGAGTTGCAATTCATCTCTCACAATCCTGCATGATTAAGACCAACCAAGAAGTCTATATTATCACTTCATACTTCACTATAAATACAAGATGCCAGGTCTATATCAAAACTTGTAATGAAGTTCTGTTCATCTATCTGATAGTTTCACCCTGTTATGTGAGGAATCTGTGCCTTAAAACTCTGAAGGTTTCAGGACATTTTGAAAATGTCAAAATAGTGAACAAAGTATGCTGCTGCTACTATGATTGATGATAGCTTATGACTCTGAACTAAAAACTGTCATGATTTTTTTCCAAGCAAAATGTTAAAAGCATAAAGGCTTTTTCTTCTTTTACCAGAGCAGCAGACATAATATTAGTAACAAGATGAAGTCCTGCTTGTTTCTGCAGCAAAGTGTTCAAAGGTACAAGTATTCTAGGGTCACATCACAACTCTGTTAATTATATCTTAATATATGTATTTCTGAAATAGCAATTGGATGAAAAGTCCGTGTTAAAAAAATAGGAAGAAATAAAATGTTCTGGTGTGATTTGTTCATGCCCCACTTTAGTTACACAAGCAATGTGGAAGAATACTTTTCAGATGACAAGAGATCTACGATTTTCTTGTAGGTGTTGTTAGACTTGTATCTTACTCAGTCTGTGATACGCTCCAAACGCTTTGTTTGGTTCTCTGGTATTGTGCTTTGGAAGCAGGTATCTGCCTGCCAGATTAGTCATATCTCTGTGAAAACATGAATCAAACAAAGCTTATAAACAAGAAAAAAAGCAATGTTGTTGGGTGGTTTTTTAGGAAAACCAGGATTTTTCATGCTGTAAGTAAATTGATATTATTAAAAGTGAACATTTATTAACCATCATTTGAACTGTATTTAGGTTATTGATCTAGAAAAATAATAACATAATCATTCGTAGAGCCAGCTGGAGGCAACAGCAGAGTGGATGCGTGCTCAGAAAGTAGATTATCAGACATGGCAATATAATCAATAGTTTTCTCTCTTGATTCCTTATATACCCGTGCAGCAATAGGACAGCAAGTTTTCTCTGCTTTTCCTCTTCACTAGTCTCTGTTCATGTATGACCCAGCCAGAGTACAGTCCCTTAGCCAGTTTAGCCTATGAAGCTAAGAAGCTTCAAGTGAGTCTTATGTATTTTCCCTTAGGTTTTTCAATGGACATTTCTATTTATTAGTAAGCTATTGGTAAATAATAGGTTGACATACTATCAATCCTTTCCTTAATTATCACCAGCCTAGTCAATATGTCCAACTTCAAAACACAGGTCATAATTACACCTCTCCTTTTTCCTCCTGTATAATCTAGTAACTTTCCAAGTTAATTTCTTACTCACAACAACATTCTGTCATCAAGGTATTGCATTCTGACACCACTTAGGCCAGGTGTGAGATGCCAAAACAGTACATCTTCACATTACAAAATCAACAATTCAGGAAACAAGAGGGAAACAAAAATGCAAAAATATCACCATCTGTGTATTTCCTGATTACAATCAATTTAATTCTGATAACAGTTTTGCACTTGCATTTATTTGAGGATACAATGCATGTTACTTGGACATCTAAATAGAGCAAATCAGGTTATTACACATGTAAATTACATCAATTATAGGCACTAAAATGAATCCATGTTTACATCCAAATTTGTTAGTCTCTACTAACTCCTATCCAAAACGTCGAATTCACGTTGTATTAAAAAAAACACCCATCAAGATATATATAGAAATGCACAACAGAGTTAATTTCCTCACCATGCCAAAGGTCGATTCCTGTAAATAATAATGGTAATTATCTAAACGGCTGGATTCAACTGGTAACTATAACATTCTGTCAAAAATAAAATTGTTTATAGGTTGTCTCTCATGGACGATAAAATGCTATATTTCTATTGCCCCTCCCTCTGCTCCTCTCTCTTATAATTTATTTATTCCTTTATTTTTCTTACCTAAAAAATGCCAAAGGAAACAGTGATACTGAATACAAGCTTTTTTGTGTTTTAGTCAGTGGAACAAGTGGGAAACTTTCTGTGGTAAACATTAGGAGGTTAATCCACTAATCATTAACAATATTGATAATGCGATATGGTAATGGAACTTCAGTTTTTGCAGTTCTTTAATCTCTTCCTGTTTTGATCACTGGAGAAAAAGTCTTTGCAGAAAAATTGAAGTCCTCACTTCCTTTCTCCATACTGCATTTACTTGTCCTTATGAATTCATTGTATAGTTAAACTACAGAGACAAAATCAAGCTATCTTCTTCACTTGATGACACTGGAATCAAAATCACTGGGGGTTCATACGCGGGCACACTTCAGCCATTTGCACAGGACCCCAAAAAGGCTTGGAAAATGGCCAACAAAACCCAAAAGAGGGACAAGGTTTACTAGTCTATCACTTCCACATCTGAACTGCTAGCTTATATGGTGCCACATCTTGTTCCTCTGCAGATCAGCAATAAAACCCTTCTGTGGCTATAACTTCTATTTATTAGGTTGAAATAATGTCATATTCATCAAGCCCCAACTAATCAGGTTTGCCCAGTGTACAAAATTCATGATAATGTGATAGGAAAGGACTTAATAATAGTAACTGCTATTACAAAATCAACACTTTCCTAGCTAATAGTTATAAAGGCTTATATGGACAATTACATTCTGACAACCTGCATTTCAAAGCAGAATTACATGAAAATGCTAAAATTTGAAATCAACGTTAAAAAATATTGAACTCCTTTTGATACAGAAACAGAGAGATAATTCAAAGCAAAGAAGAAATACATGTCCTCTGTTTGATCTTTCAAATAAAGACCTTCTAATTAGTAGAAGTGAAAAAGTGTCTGACTGTGAGAACTGACACAAAACTAAAGAAATAAAAAAAATTAAAGAAAGACTAGAAAATAACTACAGCCTATTGATACCAGGGACTTATGCTAACTATTTTTTGGAATGTAAATGATATACATTTTTATATGAGCTATATTATAAATTCCCTACTAAACAAAAGAACGTCTTTGAGTCCCCACTAGAAAGTGAAAATAATTAATGGCACTTAGAGACACAATTTGGAGATCTAGAGAGCAACATGATGAAATCAAGCTTGAAAAAAATAATCACAGCAGGTCTGCTGCTCAAAAAGGCAAAATTTTTGTTGCACAAGAACACATTTCTTGGGACGCTGTATGAGGCCTACAGACATTTGTACCATTAAAGATAACAAGTCTCCCAAATACACCATAGCAAAGACAAAGACCTTAATTCAATTCACTGACTTCAAGCTGTCAAAAATCTACACTCATCATTTAAATGGAACATGAATAAGAAAAAGAGCTGATATTAACACGGTGTTAGAATGAACATTTGAAACAAAGTGTATATGGTATACCAGTAATCTTCCTTATGAATTCAGTATACAAATCATTACTCATATAGTTTGAAGCAGCATGGATCTGGACAAATTTTTTTTAAATTTATGATGTTCATCTAAAACCAGAACTCAAAGTTTTAACAACAGAAATGAAATGTCTGTGACTTCTGAATGAGACCAGCTATGAAATACTGTTTCTTCAAACCAAGACCAGTACTAGTCATAGGAGGTTACTCCTGTAGTCTATGGAATAGCTTAGACAAACTCTGTAGTTAGAGCTGCTACAAAGAAAAAGCAGCACTGATAGTTACAAACCAGTATCAGCACAGGTTCAGACTCCTTTGAAAGAGTCACTGTATAAGTAAGGGAGACTCATTTATCACAATCTACCCTGAATCAAGAGGTATTAGAGAAATTTAAGATATGGTACAATACAACCAAAAGGTCTATGGAAAGTTTTTTTCTCATATTTAACAGAGTAGGTCTGTATTTGAAAATGATTCAAAAATAAAGTATTAACTAATAGTTGTCTCAGTAGAGAGAGGTCTTTATAATACTTTATTTTATTTATTTATTAACAAATTATCTCAGAAAGTGAAAATAATAATAATAATAATAATAATAATAATAATAATAATAAAGGTGACAAAGCATCCTGTTCCTGAGTAATTAGAACAGGAAAGATTTGGCTGAGAAAAATTACCAGAGGACCTCTCAATACTAAGAGAAAAAAGGACAGATGTAATCCTATATATACAAATGTAAAGGGATAGCCATTGCAAAATGAATTAAGACTTCCAGGTATAGAGACACAGTGATAAATGAAGTTATCTGTGAATTTCAGGGTTATAAAACATTATCTCACTGCTCAAAAGTAAAAGCCTGGAAAAATTAACATGTTTCTAAATTATTAGGAAGGAAATAAAGAACAAAGAAGAAAACATGCCACATAAATTCATCCCAAACTGTGTGTGCCACGTGGGCCCCTCCATATCTAGAAAGGTAAAGAAGTACTGAAATAATATGTTACAGTAAATGGCTTCTGTATAAGAAGCAGTTAAATATTATTACACCAGAAAAAACTTGAAAATGTAACTTAAATGAGAAATTACACAGCGATGATGAATAGGAAGTGACAGTTCACTCTCCTGATACAAGAGGTAGGGGAGCCACAATTGAAACAGCAGCAAAACAAACAAAATAAGTTACCTCTCTATGAAATGGTATAACGTTAATACTAAATATCTACTAAGATTCAAAAAAGGACTTGGCAAATTCATGGAAAAAAAATCCATCAAAGGCTATTAAACACTGAGATAAGATCATTCTCGCACAAAGTGAGATCTTAGTCACTGAAGCGTGCAAAAATATTTACGGCAATTAGCACTACATGCTTGCTCCGGTTTTATATGCTTCCAAGAAACTATTATTGACCATGGATGGAAACAGGATCCCTGATAGATGAATCTTTGTCAGATGTAATCTAGTCTTCCATGTATTTTTAATAGCACTGATTACAAGATTACCATTCCTGAAGTAAGAATGGTAACAAAGATAATTTTTCCCATTGCCTAACAAGGTGTGGTCTGGCACTTTTGCTTCTCTGTTTTCTAGTGGCAAGTGAAAAGGGTTGGTGATTTAAGCTAAAATATTTGGCTTTAACTTGAACACAGAAAGAGAAGGTCTCAATCAACACTGGAGTTTGTAGAACAAAGGAAGTAACAACAACACTTTTCAGCTAAGACAGATGTTTCACTCTGTAAACCCTTCTCTTTCTCTCCTGTGAACACTTAAGACAATCTGTTTGATTTTCTTTAGGAGAGCAGTGACTTGCCCTATGTGCTAGCCTCTGGTTTTATATGTTACCGTCTCCCAAGGATATTATTTAATATAACGGTGCACTACAGAAGTCAATGGAAAATCTATTAGTGCAATTTTCTTGCAATTCTCATAATTTCTCTGAGGTAGCTACATAGGTCCATTAAAACTATTTTTCCAAATACCTTCAAGTAGATCAGTGACACAAACAGCACCATGATCAGAGCTGTGTAAGTTACATAATAGCTGCAAGGACTGCATGTCTACCAAGGCTTCTTTTTAAAATACAAATTTAAGACTTGAAAGGAAAGGTCACATCCTCTGTGGGAATAAGCTAGCACCATTCTTCAACAGAACTGAAATAAATTACTTGACTCCACTGTGTCTCGGCTTAAGTTAGTTCTTCATTTTTTCACCTACATGATCTGTGCCAAATACTGGGAAATACTGACAGAAATGTCACTATAATTGTCAATTACAGAACAAATTTTTCCTGTACCTGCAGACTGTTGGTTTATTAAAAAGCCCACAAGATAAAAAAGAAAAATCAAAAAAACTTAAAAATGGCTATAGTATTGCTGAAATTAAAGAATCAAAGCCAAAGAGGGCAGATTCCCAAATCTGCAAGTATTTGGGGCACAGTGATGACAGTGAACTACAAACATATCTCAAAAAAAAATTTGTCATAACAATATAAAGTTAGAAACAGGTGGTTTACCTTCCAAATGGCATGAACATCATTTTCTAATTGTCTATGAAGAACCAATATAAACATCATATCTAAATAACATAAAGTCAAAGCAATGTACTTTAATATAAGTGTGTTTAAGAAATATTCTTAAAAGAAACACAGAAGTTCATTTGCTAAGCTTTCAGGCTATACTTATCAGTATTTTTCCTACCTATTTTCTCCTACCTTTAACATTGGAACTTCTAATGTAGTTTGTATTTAGTTCTTAATAAACATCCATAAAACTGACCCACCATTTCACTTCTTCAAGATATATAAATTAAGGATAATGTTATATTTTAGATAAAAACTGAAAATGACAAATTTATTAAGCTTTATTTTTAAATAATGAGAATAATTCTAGAATAATTCACTCTGGCCCCATGAAACCTGACGTTTCTTTAATTATTTGGTGGGAACTTGAACACCAAACAAGGTTTTCTCTTTCTTTTTTATGGGAGAAGGTTTTTTTAAGGAACACATATTGGGTAGCCAAATATTATAAAAAAGTGTTTCAGCATTTATTCAATAACAAGCTCTTTACAGTTTGGAAGCTCTCAAGAGCATGAAATTTCTATGGGATTTTCAGTCTGTGTTTGGCTGTGCCAGATGGGTTACAGTACCAAAATACCTGATCAGGGATAATATACTGGAGAACTTTTCACAGGCATGTAGAAATATTTGTTTAGCTGGGAAGAAAATACTTCTAAAATATTAAATTCTGTACCAAACAAAAAATTCCAAACCGTTTCAAGATCAAAGAAGCAATTAGCTTAAATATGTACTATTCTAATAATAATAGTTCATATTAAGCATGTGTGATGGCAACATTTATTTTTGCTATTAGTGAAAGAAAACATGAATGTAAAAATGTAAAAAAACTATTTACTTGTAGAAAGCTGAAGGCTCAGTAGGCATCATTACTTCTGAATATCCAGGCTAGGTACATGAAGCTCATATGTCACATAAACATTTGTGCTGTGTTAGGATACACTCAGTGAGTAAATATTGGACCAAGGCTACGTTCTGCAAAAATAAATCCTCGTTCCAATTTATATGAAATTGAGGACATTTGTATACATACGCAAATAAGGACCTTAGAGATAAATAATATTACAGAATTATGGAGTCTAAATTGTAAATCCTAGAGAATCTGTAAGGTATCAAATAAGCAATCAAACTGCAAAACAGCTCCTTTTTGTCTTTTCTATCCCTCTTGGAAACACAAGAAACAATGCAGAAAGGATCTAGATATCTTAAAAAAAAAAAA
>MU210558.1:653047-707278 GCA_017315185.1 Bubo scandiacus
TAGCCTCTTGTGGGTTCACACATTTTCCATCTTAGGACTATGTTTAAGCAGCACAATCTAACATCTTCAGTGATTTCAAAAAAGATCAAGAAGCCACCTTATTTTAATGTTACTGAAAGCAATTACTTCAAATCTAAGCTCAGCATCTCTTCTTCTCTTTGCAATTTCCTCAAAGGTCAATTTATTATGATAAAATATTGTAAATCATGAGAAACCTTTCCTTTTGAAGAAAAATTGCATCAAGTTTCAATAACTTGAACAGACATTCATGCCCTCTCAAATAATATCTGCATCATTTGCAGATGCTTTGAATTATCTGTGTGATAAGACAAGAAAAAATAATGTGCTGTGCGATTTGGGGGAAAAAAAAAAAAAAAAAAAAGTGATCCAAAAAGCCTCAAGAATTACTATTACATACCAAAGAATTAATTCTACCTCTCATTTATTTGTATCAATGAATTGTGGAAAATTGGTTTGGGGTGACCGAAGCACCAGTAAACTGCAGTGCATAACATTTCTGTACTGCAAAAAAGTAAGTTTCAGTTTGCAAAAAAATGAATGAAATGGATATTCATACCAAAGCTGTTGTCTGCTGAAGTCAGATTTGTAGTGATTAATCATTAAAGACTCAAAGTATTATTATCTTTTCACTTGATACTTCTGACAGAGTAGAGTGATCTTATTTTGTCATAAATATACTTTCTTGACTGTCTTATGGGTGATCTGAAAAAATAAACTGCTGAAGTCACTATTGAAGCTCTTCTCTGAGCTACCTAAAAAGTCAGAAAGGTCTCCATTGATTCAGACCTACTATACAGAGCGACTTAGTTTGAGTTTCTGATTTTAAAAATAAACCACACAGAAAAGAGATTGAGACTTTCCTGTTGGTGAAAACTCTTCATTTTTTAATTCAGTAGGGAAATTTTGCCTGCAAACATACAATTGCTTTTGCTCCAGACATTTTTTAAATCATTTTTTATGCTGCAATGTTTTTGTTTTATTTTTCTGCTTCAAATATAAGATTATCTCTTTTGAAATTAATTCATTTATGATTTTCAGTAAAAAAGTGAAAGAATAGATCAACCATTATAAATCTCACCTCATAAAAAGAAATTGCTCTTTCTACACATTTGTGTTTGTAGGAGGAGTTGTCACATCATTTAAGCACACTCTTGGTATGCTCCTTTGGTGCAAATGATGGAGCAGTTTATAATGAATTCTTTACTGTAGTTTCTCTCTTGTTACTCTTCAAAGCTACTGTCATCTTTTTCAGAGATAACGGACACAGGAGCAGGGAATAGTGAAGGACTGACTATTTCAAAATTAACAGGTGGTGAAGGGCAACAGCAGCAGCAGGAGTGAAACGTGCCAGGCAGCCATTTTCTGCACTATATATTTATATTTTTTTTCAGCTTAGTTTGGTCCTAGGGAATGAACACTTGTTAGTAAGGGGAGCACAATAGTTATGAGTATTCTGGTTTAGTTTGATCCTACCGAATCCAGTTTGAGAACTTAGGAACCCACACTGTAATACAAACCTGACACCAATGAATAAGAGTGATTAGTTGAAAACCTCCCTCTATCAAGTAGAGGACTAATACAAATACATCTGTACAAGACCATTAAAGATGGTTTTTCACTTCCTTGATATGCTATAACAAATGCCAACATTTTAGGTTTTATTACTCGACTGGCTAGAACAGTTTGGACAAAAAAAGAATGGAGGTAAAATGTCAAACAGATGAAAATTTACATCGTGTCGTGGTTTAACCTCAGCTGGCAACTAAGCACCACACAGCTGCTTGCTTACTCCCCTCTGGTATCCCTCTGGGGGAGAGAATTGCAAGAGTATAAGTGAGAAAACTTGTGAGTTAAGATAAAGACAGTTTATTACATAAAGCAAAAGCCATTCACGTAAGCAAAGAAAAACAAGGAATTCATTCACCACTTCCCATCAGCAGGCAGGTGCTCAGCCATCTCCAGGAAAGCAGGGTTCCATCATGTGTAACAGTTACTTGGGAAGACAAATGTCATCCCTCCAAATGTCCCCATCTTCCTTCTTCTTCCCCACCTTTATATGTTGAGCATGATGTCATATGGTTTGGAATATCTCTTTGGTCAGTTGGGGTCAGCTGTTCTAGCTCTGTACCCTCCCAACTTCTTATGCACCCCTAGCCTACTTGCTGGTGGGGTGGTGTGAGAAGCAAAAAAGGCCCTGATTTTGTGTAAGCACTGCTCAGAAATAACTAAAACATAAAATATAGTAACTAAAACATTCTATTATAATAACTAAATAACTAAAATAATAACTAAAACATTCCCTGAATTATCAACACTGTTTTCACTAGAAATCCAAACCATAGCCCTGTACTAGATACTGTGAAGAAAATTGACTCTATCCCAGCCAAAACCATGACACATGAGTATTCTGGACTGATGTCTACTGTAATTTGTTTAGTCTCAGTTGCCTCTACCTGGATTAATTTTATCTGAATATAATATATAATCTTACTCTTTTTACACACTTCACCTAATCTTTAAATAGGAGTACCCTACCTGGCTATTTTTTAACTCCCTGAATGTATTTCCTTCTCCTCCGCTCTCCTCTTTTCACTTGCTATTACACATTATCTCACAGCCTGGTTCTGACACACATATCCTCAAGTTACTAAAACATACTCAGCTGATGCTCCTTTAAAATTTATTCATTTATTTATTCATTTATTTCTCACCATGTTGACTGCAAATTTTAAATAATGTCTGAATCTATGTTAATGAGAAATATTAAAAAAAAACAATAACCAGGAGTTTTATCCTCCTCATATTTACATTGTCACCAATCATATGCTTTGCTATCAACTGTGGACTGTTACCAGTATCACAGAGAATAATGAGAATCATTAGACAAAGTTTAAAAAGTTATATAAACTACACAGAGTGGGGGATCTTCAGCGATTTTTAATATATTTCAAAAGGACTTGGATAAGTCCTTTTAAAATAAGGGCTGTTACTCAATGTTTTCTTTGCCTCAGCCTTTACCAGCATAACAAGCCTTGAAGAACATGAGGTCCCTGAGACCAAAGGTAAATTCTGGAACAAGGAAGAATTCCCCTCAATGGAGAAGGACCAGGTGAGGGAGTACTTAGAGAAACTAGACATACATAAGTCCATAGGACCTGTCATGTTGCACCCACAAGTCCTGGCAGAGCTTGTTGGCATCACTGTAAGGCCACTCTTGACTATCTTTGAAAGGTAATGGTGATTAGGAGAGGTTCCTGATGACTGAAGGAGAGCAAATATCACTTCTATCTTCAAATATGACAAGAAGGAAGATCCAGTGAACTACTGGCCAGTCAGTCTCATCTCAGCTGTTGGGAAGGCAATAGAAAAAATCTTCCTGGAAACCATTCCAAAACCTGAAGGACAAGAGGGTGATGGAAGTAGCCAGTATGGATTTACAAAAAGAGAATCATGCTAACCAACCTTCTATAATGAGTTGGCTAACTCGGTGGATGGGTGGAAAGCATGGATGTTGTTTACCTTGAATTTAACAAAGCTTTTGACATTGTCTCCCATAACATCCTCATAGACAATTTGACAATGTACAGGTTAGGTAAATGGACAGTGAAGTGTCCATAAAACTGACTGAAGAGACAGGTCCAGAGGGTTGTTACCAGTAGCACAACATCCAGTTGAAGGCCATTCAGTAGTGATGTGTGCCAGGGGTCGATACTAGGGTCAGCACTGTTTAACATCTTTAATAACCTGGATGCTGTGACAGAGCATTACCTTAACAAGACTGTAGGTGAAATAAAACTGGGAGGAACAGTAGATAGGCCAGGGGTTGTGTTGTCATTCAGAGGGAACTTGGCAGACTGGAGAAATTGGCTGAGAGGAGTCTCATGAAGTTCAACTAAAGGAGAATGCAAAGTCCTGCATTTGTGGAGGAATAAATCCAGACACCACTATACACTGGAGACTGACTGGCTGGAAAACATCTCTGCAGGGAAGAACCTTGGAGTCCTGCTGGACAACAAGCTGACCATGAGCCAGCAATGCACCTTCAAGGCAAAGATGGCAAACACTACATTGGGTTGCATTAGGGAAATGTCTGGCCAGCAGGCTAAGGGACTTCCTTGTACTCAGCACTGGTGAGGCCATATTTAGTATTGTGCCTAGCTGGGGGCTCCCCAGTATAACACAGATATGAACTGTGAGTCCAGTGAAGGGCCATGGAAATATTAAGGGACTGGAGCACCTTTAATATGATGAAAGGCCTCAAGAGTTGATGCTATTGAAGAGAAGGATCAGGAGCATCTTATCAATGTATATAAATATCTGATGGAAGGCAATGAAGAAGATGGAACAAGGCTCATTTCAGTAGTGCCCAGAAACAGAACAAGTGGCAATGGACACAAACTGAAACACATTAAATTTTATCTGAACACAAGAAAACAGTTTTTTACCTTTAGAGTAGTCAAACACTGGAACTGGTTGCACAGAGAGGATATAGAGTCTGAGCAGCTACTCAAGACCTGACTGTACATGGTCCTTGGATATAGCTGACATTACTTGAGCCAATGGGTTGGACTAGGTGATCTCAAGAGGTCTCAGTCAAAACATTTCTGTGACTCTGTGTGATTCTCAGTGATAATCTGAGAATAATGTGAGCTGGAGCTATTTAGATGTTAAAATGTTACATGGTAGGAAAACACTGAGTAAACTGCTGAAACAAAAATCCTGAAACAAAGATCCATTCATCCTTAGAAGAACAGCTTATATAGCAAATGCAAGGACAGAAAAACATATTTATAAAGTCAAATTATAAATCCTTTAATGTTACCATTCATCATGAAAGTGCTGACATAACCTTTACCAGAAATCCGAGAGATCATCACTATAATCAAGATAAAGAATGACAGGGAATCAAAGGTGAAAGAATTGTGTATATTTCAGCAGAAGGGGAGAGACAGCTCTAACAAGTTAGACACATCACTGTCCTTGTGTATCACAGAAATTACATGGCAGTAGACAGGTTTGTTGTATGATGCAAATTATAAAAATAAAGAAAGTAAAGGAAATAGTCTTCATGGCTTTTGCACTTCAGTAAAACAAAAGGCTTATCAGAAGCACTGGTGAAATTTCACTAATGTATACAAAAATGTAGAATCTGGACTAATTCTGAGATATTTTTTAATATTTTATGCTCAACTATCTTGTACCTAGATGGATGTTTAAACAAGAATTTACATTCTCAGGCTGCAATATGAAAGAGCCTATCTATTATTGCTAGACATTTTATTCAGAATCCATTTTGGCTACAGTTATTGAAACATTTCCCGTGTATTAGCAACTGAAAAGAATTCTGTTAGAGTAACAAAAAATACAAAGAAAAATTTCACATCCTAGGCTGCATTACAACTGTCCCAGTGCTGACTTTCACCTATATGGCAGATGGCAGTTCTTTCATGTTGAGAGTATGGATGCTGCTTGAAGTCAGTGGATGCCTTTGTGACCATGAGTTTATAATTCTGTAACCAATAAGCATTCAGCACTGCAGCCCTCTGTAGGCTACAGTACAGCAGCATAAATGCTTTTTTCTCTTAGATTTATATCTAGCTATACAAGCCTTTGCTTTCTAATCATAATGGATACTAACATTTCATAAAACTTCCCTCATTTGACAAGACAGCTACAGATCTCTGCTGATAATTCAAATTCCTACTAGCAGTGCATAAAAGCATAAGTGTAGTTCAGACTTTTTTCCTACTGCCTTGGAAGTGAGGACAATGTCATTATGCCTGAGTTTAACAGGCTTCTGGAAAGATATCTTCTGATGAAACATGGATTGCTTAAATTTCAGATGTTTGGTTTTCTTTTCTCTGCTGTTGTTATTGCTGTATAAAAACAAAACAAAATAAAACTGGGCTTAAGAGAAGATGCAAGGCCCCATAAAAACACTATATGAGAACTGTTAAAAAGTTTTGGTAATATTTAGTGATAAATATAATAGAAAAAAAAAATCTTTCAAGAAACATCCAACCAAGAAAGCTTAAAGTTGGCTTTTTAAAGGCACATACTGATAAAATGTGACCTTTGTTCCTCATGGAAGACTAATATAAGTGGCACTAGCATGTCTAATGCAAAATAATTTGAAACACAAATAAATATTCTTAGAGCTTTCAGTATTTAGATCAGAGTATTACTAAGCACATTTCAAATAATGTAGAAGTAAAGCTTAATATCAAAGGCTTTGGAAGATGTTACAGCTCTTAGATAATAACTAAGATGACTGGATGACTGTCAGCTTTTAGTAAGAAATTCAAATTCACTGTTCTGCTACATACAGCATAGTGTGAGAGCAGTACTTGAGTATGCAGCATAACTGAACCTTGCAGTTAATGATCATCAAGAATACTAATCTCAGCCTTGTCAGAAACTTCTAAGTTATTGCCAATTAACAAACTTTTAGTTATTGATTCTGCTACAGAAAAATAAAAACGACAGTATATTTAGAGAGACACATCTCAACTCCCCTCCAGACACCACATAAAATATCATTGTCAGTTTTGCATATTTTTCTCAGTTCTGCTAACATTAATTTCATAAAAATCTGAACTATACCTTTTTGAGATGGCATTAATGAATGTTTGGGTTATCTTATTCAGAAAGAGGTTAATAAAAGTTGTATGAAAGACTTTCATAAGAAGGGAGATGTTAAAAAGCAAGACGTACAGTTGAATTAAGAAATTATGAAAAGAACCACTATAACCTGATATCAGTCCTACAGAAAAATCCATTGTTACTCTAATTTATTTCTTCTAAACAAGTCAAAGAAATATTCCATAAGAATGAAAAACCACAGTCAAATATAATTGGACAACACATCTGACACTTATGTGAATCCATTTAGTGATAAAATCTGTAAGAGCAAAGACCTTAGTGGTTTTCCCCAGATTAGGTATTTACATACAGAAGCTACCAAAAAACATTTACAGCTCTTTATTGAAGGATAAAATTTGATCTTCAGCTGATTAGGTTTAGAAAGCAACTACATCTCTAGCTTTCTCACAGATGCTTCTGAAACTTGTTTGCACACATTCCTTATGACAGTATTTTCTACATCTAAATATAGTTGACTTTATTCTTCTTCAATGTGTATATGGAAATTGGGGAAATGAATAAAGCAAAATACCCTTAAAAATCATGAGCCTTTTGTCCTTTACAGATATGCCTAACTTGCAAATTTTAAAATGGGCAGTCATTAGGCTTTGGATTCCAAACTTCATACAAATATACAAACGTCATTTGAAGAAATGGTAAAAGTAATGACAAACGTATTGTAGGCATACTCTATTAAAATAGCACTATAGACATGGAGAAAACAAAATATCTTTATTATTAGATTCAAGATGACTTGGAGAGAGAGAGGGGAAAGAGAAAAGGGGGGACAATGAAGGGGGAAGAGGGAAAGAGGGAATGACAGGCAGACACAGAGAAACAGGGTTTAAAATCAGTCTGGAGACAGTTTTCTGGTTGTCATAACTGTGAACAAGGACTTGGAGAATTTTGCTGTATTATTTTTAGTATTTCTTTTGTCTTTGTAAAAGAAATATGTTCATATTAACAGTGAGATGTTATGAACATGGGCTCGAAGGTAGGGAGGCTCTGCAGAGAGATCTGGACAGGCTGGAGCGATGGGCTAAGGCCAGCTGTAGGAGTTCCAATAAGGGCAAATGCCGGGTGCTGCACTTGGGCCACAACAACCCCCAGCAGTGCTACAGGCTTGGGAGGAGTGGCCAGTCAGAGAGGGACCTGGGGGTGTTGATTGATAGCCGGCTGAACATGAGCCAGCAGTGTGCCCAGGTGGCCAAGAAGGCCAATGACACCCTGGCTTGTATCAGAAATAGCGTGGCCAGCAGGGACAGGGAAGTGATCTTGCCCCTGTACTCAGCACTGGTGAGGCCGCACCTCAATTCCTGTGTTCAGTTTTGGGCCCCTCACTACAAAAAGGACATTGAATTACTAGAGCGTGTCCAGAGAAGGGCAACGAAGATGGTGAAGGGTCTGGAGCACAGGTCTTATGAGGAGTGGCTGGGGGAACAGGGGTTGTTTAGTCTGGAGAAGAGGAGGCTGAGGGGAGACCTCATCGCCCTCTACAGCTACCTGAAAGGAGGTTGCAGAGAGCTGGGGATGAGTCTCTTTAACCAAGTATCAAGTGATAGGACAAGAGGTAATGGCCTCAAGTTGCGCCAGGAAAGGTTTAGACTGGATATTAGGAAGCATTTCTTTACAGAACGGGTTGTTAGGCATTGGAATGGACTGCCCAGGGAGGTGGTGGAGTCCCCATCCCTGGAGGTGTTTAAGAGTCGGGTTGACATAGTGCTTAGGGATATGGTGTAGTTGAGAACTGTCAGTGTTAGGTTAATGGTTGGACTAGATGATCTTCAAGGTCTTTTCCAACCTAGATGATTCTGTGATTCTGTGAAAACAGAGACTTGTAACCTCAGGCGCCAATGAGAGACCTTAATTCAAAAGGCACATAGGTTTATGCATGATTAAAAACCTTTCTTTTACTTTAGAACAGAAATCATTGTCCCTAAGTCACACTGTATATTTAAGGGTCTTTAGATCACAGATGGGCTCAAGATTTAGGATCTTAGCTTTATAGTATTTGCTGTCTAATTAAGCTTGATATATCTACACTGGGCTTTTATACTTCATCAATAGTATTGAAGCACAGATTAATAAGAAATTGAAAACACTGCCATCTCTTTAGCTCAAAGAAAGCCAAGTAGATCTCCTCATCTTGGTTCCTGCAATGAAGTGAACTTCACTATGCTAAGTTCTGAAATCCCCCTTGTTGTGATCACAACCAAGAAAACAATTAATGAACAGGTATAAGAAGCAAGTTATTCTCTCTTAAGTAAAGTTTCATATCACTAACTGCTATAAGGTAATTTCTGTTATTGTTGCCTCCTCATATTTTTTTCTGAAGACAGTATAAACATAAACTGTGTAATGAATGTGAGGATAAGCCTTCCTGTTCTGCAGCTATCAGGCAAGAATCTTTCAGGAGCTCTAAAGGAACACTCTACAAAAAAATATTATTCATCTGAAAGTCACACTTACGCACAGACTAAAAACTAGTTTTGGTTTACAAACATAAATATATTAGAATTGCCTCTATTCAGAACATAGACTGAACTGAGATCTTAAAGTAAGCAATCTAAAATAAATTATCCTGTGGAACCAATGCACAGGGTAATACCTGGCTGTTCAGAATGAGCTACCCTGGTTCTGGGATTCATGAGGATTTATTTTCCTATAACTATCTCTGTTTTTTGGAATATACCTCTAAGTTGGCTGTAAGTATCTCTGTTAATGTAGAAAATTCTCGTGCAATCATGATGCAACACTCTTATTCTTCAAAACTGTATGTCTTGCATGAAGTTAAGGTCAGTGCTTGAGAACTATTACATCAAAAAGAATCATCTCTTTTGAAAAAGTCAGTGCAATAATTCAACATAGAAGTGCAGAGTCTTCATTCATAAGGACTTTCTATTAACATTTTTATGCTGCAAAAGATGTGCACATTTGACCTGAATATCTACATTCTGAAAGACATTCTGAATGTCTTCTTTTCTGTTTTACTGTATACTGTATTCACCATAACAAAAAGTGTTCACTAGAACAAAAAAGAAAATGAAATACATAAAAATAAAATAATAATGTAAAAAAAAAAAAAAAAAAAAAACCAACCAAACCAAACATGACAGTGAAGGTTTTGGAGAGTTTCTTATCAGTCTTCATGTTCTTTCTCTGCCATAATTAGCAAATAGTTTGACTAGTTTGCATCTACTGAACTGAAAAATTAGAGTTTCAGTTAGCACAGAGACAAACAGAAACATAACAAGAAGAAAGATCCAAAGATGTCACTCATAGACTGATTAGTGTCACGTTCAGTTAGGAAAAACATAATTTATTCAGTGTTGAGTATCAGGGTATTTACTACAATCAGTAGCAGCACTTACGATGGTGGGGAAACAGGGGAAGACTTAAGATGTACATGGAGTCTATCTGGAACACCTGAACAAGTTGAAGTCTCTCGGATTTGCTTGATTTAGCTGGTGAAATTAATGTTTTAACATGCACCCTTACTAGAAAGAAAAAAAAAGTTCAACATGTTAGGAACATCATGAGTAAACCCTAACAGAGTGAACACACAGTAACTCTGAAACACATTTAAGAGCTAATTAAATTAAGATGTAGAGAATTGTTGCATGTTGTACCAATTTTGTATAAAATTTATATTTACCTTCCCTGCTATCATTAAGACAGAATGACAAAGAAGATTTTCACAACATTTTTTTTCTGGTAGGGAGAAAACCATCCATCCCAAAGTAAATAGTCACCGCTGCAGTGAGATAATGTATTATAGCTACTAAGTGAGAAAGAAAGATTTAAATATGGAAGGAAAATGTTTCCTGAGGGTAAGAGAGACTGGGTGACCTTCTTAGCTTGCTTTATTAATGTTAACAAATTAGTGGATTATGTTAAAAAAGATCTACAAGTTATGTCATTCTTTTATCTGTCTATCCAACCTGCAAGGGAGTCTTTTATAATGTATATAGGCCTGATATACCTTTTCACCACAACTCTCCCTTTTTTGATACTGCAGTTTGAGTAAAATATAATTCCTGTAACACTATGCCAATTTTTACAAAAATTTTATTATAAAGTGCCCTTTGAAATACAAAATATTTCAATCTTCTTCAAACATAACATCATGTCTTCATTTTTTTAAATACTATGATTTTAAAGGAAAAAAATTATGAGTAAAAATTGTATGTGGAATGAGTCTTTCTATTTTATCAAAATATTCCTGGGATAAGAACCATCCTGTTAATTTCATTTCACAGTATATTTTCAATTGTGGTTCAAAATGAAAACTATTTTCAAAATGTCATACTTTTGCATGAAAATGTTATTAGAAATTCTGTTTTATCGAGCTCCAAATATAAATTATTTGTTGGAATAAAAGCAAATTAAACACACACTTTACAGAAGAGATTAATATTAAAATAAATTTGAAAATAACAATCTTATAAAATCTGAGCAATGTTGGTTGTGAACACTACTATAATTACAGAAAAAATATTAACTAAACTTCAGCTACAGTCAAAAGCTTGGATGACTGTAAAGCAGGCATTATGGATTTCTACTTCTGAGTACCTATGCAAGTAATAATTATAAATGATACTCAGTGATAAAGTCCACATTCATTACTGGTTTTGAGCTATTAAGATATACATAAAGCAATCATGCTGACTTCGTTACCTCAAATGAGATGTATACCTTTTGTTTCAAAGCAGAAAAATGTTAAGATTTTTAGTGGGTTTTTTTTTAAAATATCATTACAAATGCATAGGTATATTGACACTACTACAAAATTCTAGGATGTTAAGTCAAAACTGGGCTGAAGTAGAATAAAAATTGGACTTTGTTCATCTCTGCAATAAGTTGAAACATTGTTTGATTTAAAAATTGTATTTAATAAAACAAGCATTACTCTTTAGATCATCAGTTCTGGTTTACAATTCCCATTTCTGTACAGGTCGAAATATTTTAATTAATCATTGATTTATTAATTATTATAAAAACCCATTTCTGAGGAGTTAATCAGATCAAAAAGATATGATTTTCAGTTTAAATAGAAAGGTATACATTTATTCTTTATGAATTTTTGGGTGGGGCAGGAGTGGAAACAAGAGAGTTAAATACGGAAATTAAAACCTAACACAAGAAGTTATTTTCCACATTACTTTTCTATGGAATAAACACTTTTCAACATCAAAAGCTTATTTTTTTACTTTTTTTTATAAACTGTGGTTCAAATGTTTAGAATATGAATGTGCTTTCTTTCCTGACTCTGATGAACAAGGCATTTAAACCTTTAAATGAACAACTATGCTTTAATGATTTATTTCACCAAATTTGAAGAGATAGAATTTCATATTTTTACTGATTTGGGCTGAGATAGAGTTAGTTTTCTTAATAGTAGCTTGTATGAAGCTATTTGTGACCCAAATAGTGTTGACAACACATGGATGTTTGCAAAGTGTCAAGGCCTTCTCTGCTTCTCACACTGCCCTGCCAAGAAGTAGTCTGGGGTGCACAAGAAGTTGGAAGGGGAAAGACCTGGGACAGCTGACCCCAACTGACCAAAATGATATCCTAGATCATATGATATCATGATTAGCAATAACATCTGGGGGAAGAAGAAGGAAGGGGAACACATTTGGAGTTTCAGCATTTGTCTTCCCAAGACAAAATGTTAAGCGTGATGGAACCCTGCTTTCCTGGAGATGGATGGACACCTGCCTGCCAATGGGAAGTAGTAAATTAATTCCTTATTTTGCTTTTCTTTTACCCTTTTGACCCTCTTTCCCACCCCACTAGAGGGGAGTGAGAGAGCAGCTGGGTGGTGCTTAGCCACTGGCTGCAGTTAAACCATGACAATAATGCAGGTTTTTTACACATTACTTACAGCACACAAAATATAATCTGATGTTTCATATTATTTACTATTCAATCATAAGTCCTTGTGGTATTACATGGAAGCACAAAAAATTGTAAGACAACAATGCAGTGATTTTGAAAGGAGTTAAAGGTGTCTGATTTCATAATATAATTTCCCCATAAAAGTTAAGGGAATACAATCTAAGCCACAAGCAAAAAAATATGTTTATAAATTACAAGAAAATAATCACAATATCATTATAAACTGGTAAGGAATTTGCAAATAAAAACTATAATATAAATCAAAAGACAGAAATATTTCAAATAATTTCTTATGTCTTTTTATTTTATGCATAGTAGGTTTCCAGTTGCACAGCAGAAATAAGTTCTACAAGAGGCAAAGAGGAGGATGCAGTATGCATATGGTCATTTGAATGGTTTCTGAGCATTTACCATAGGCTACTGAAAGAGTCAGGGATGTAATTTTCTTCTGGAAATTTCAAATAAATCAGAACACCTCCAGAAGATGCTTTTTTTTTTTTTTTTTTTTTTTTTTAAATGGGAAGTTTTTAATTTTTTTCCTTTTTTTCTGAGCGAGCTAAGTAGAAATCGATTGACAGAAAATTACATTTGAAGTGAAAATCTCATAAAGTTATAATATTTTCATCTTGGATGGTTAAGAGTCACAGCATTCAAAAGATTTAAAACAAACTGTCCAAAGTTCAAGCATTTCAGATATTTAGGACTGATTTCACAGGGCTCTGAAAACAGAGGCTCCAACAGCACCTGGCAAAGAACCTGTCTTGATCTTTTTAACAAACAGCTGAAGAGTGGAAATGGTGAATATTCTTCACTGGGAACAGATACATGCAGCAGACTTGTCCTGTTGTTGCACTTGAATTGATTTCTTGACAGAACTAAGCAGATGGGCAAGCCAGACATCCTAGGCAGGAGCAGGCCTTTTAGAAAAGGCTGCAGTCATAGGTAACCATTTGTGAAGAGGCTCCAGGGAATTGCACTGCTCTTTTTTTTCCTTTCTCCTACACAGTGAACCTGGCAGTGCAGGACAGACTACCCATACTGACTCCCAGAAAGGCGTTTAAATTATCACATTATCTAGAATTCAGTGGTATTTAATTCCATTTTATGGTAAATTAAACAAAACTCCTAAGAAAATGAAAACAAAGTAAATAATTAAAAATAATGGCTTACAGCTGAAAAAATACACAGTAGAAAACATAGACACACAGGTTACAGAGCAGCAGCGCAAAGTGTCTAGTAAACAACCAGTGGTTTACCTAGTTTTAAGAAATTAAAATATAGGATCACTTTATTTGGGGTATTCTTGAATACCCCAACTCTCCAGAGCATTTTAAGTTTTATAAGTTCTTACTTGATGTTAACTCAGAAACTGAATGAAAGGACTACTCTCACTCTCTCACTGAGACCAACAGCAGGTTAAGCAGGCAGTGAATTAGCTGTGACCCAGGTGGTGCTACAGAGCTTCAGGGCAGAGTTGCCTTACAGCTGGGGTTATGTCACCAGACTTCATAAAGAGGCAATACATCAGTTATCCTTTAGAATTCCAACATAATAAAGAAGCTTTATTTGCTTTGTTAATTAATACTAGGTGACCCAACAAGCTATAGGACAGGTTGGAAAAAGTCTACTTGTTTTTACTTATGAAGAAAGCATGCATTACATTCTCTGGTTCATGATGAGGAGCAGCAGAGATGGATCAGTTAAACGGAAAAAAACCTCTCTCTGGGAAAGAACGCCTCTTATCTTGTGAATCTACTAAATCCTGTCAGAAAGTGAAATACATCTCCACATCCTACCTCTGAACTTAGCCCTGCTTCCACTATTTTTCATACATTTGTGGTGACTAAAAATGTAGGGATTTTGGAAATGCTTTTTTTCTTAAACCCTTGCAGGGAAGCAGATCACACTCAGAATGTGGTAAGAACTACCTACCTCTGGCTTTTTTTTCCAGTGCCTGACTGTCCTTCTCTTCATCTGCAACACTCTGATTGTGAATTCAAGTCTGCATTCATGTTATTGATTTATAAACTTTCCTTATTGAATTTCTTTCCCTGCTCCAGCATTACTCTGTGCTCCTTCTGCAGTCTTTTGTTATGTGTTGTTAATAACAACAATGTGCTGTGTCAGGCAGCTGATTTTTTAAAGGTCAGATCAATTTAAAGCTTCTCTGTGCAAATTCATTTGAAGTTACTATATACCAAAGCAATCCAGATCCCAAAACCATCTGTTTTTTCACCTATTTCTTGCTCTCCATTTTCACTTTAAGTGGAGATGTTTATCATAGTCTACTTAGCTTTTGCTCATTCCTTTTCTACAGTTCTGTGTGAATCTGGATTCTGTCTCACTAATGTGGTTAATGTTTGAAAAATGGATCAGAAAAACACTTCCACTATTAGCACTGAAATCTATTGTCTCTAATGACAGACACATTAGCTATGAAATATGTAATATAGGTGTAAGAACCTGAAAAATAGTCTCTCTGGATCACAGAAAATCAGTATGACAGCCATTGGAGAGTAAGGGATTTAAATACTCAAATATAATTATCTAATCTTAAAGCATTGAATTCTTTCTCAATGGATAGAATTGCCTATGAAAAAACCTGAATAAAACAGTGTGAGAAGCCATGATCTAGTTTTGTGGAGATGTTTATATACATTAAAACCTGTTTTTCTTCTAATCAGCAATGCAAAGCAAGCCTTTGGAATGCTTCTCTGCAGGGAATGAACCTGGGCTATGTGACAGCTCCCAGAGCGCTGAAACTGGAAGTACTGGCAGCGCCATGAGACAGTGAGGTGTGTTCCCAGGACTTATTCACCTCTGTGGGTCTCTAGCATATAATGTATCTATCACTTTAGGCAAAAGTTAAATATAAGGACTACAGAGGTTTTGTAATAAATGGCACTTCCTTTTTTTTTCTTAGGCACTTCAGAAGATTTTGAAAGCTAACCAAAAATCAGCAAGCACCTTCATTGAAATTACAGCCAACTCCATTTTATGAGATGGACACCTGTCCTAGTTTCGGCCAGGATGGAGTTAACTTTCCTTGGGCTAAGAGGGAGCACAGCTACAGGGCCAAGTCCCATCAATCATTGGAGTATTTCATACCACATTGTCACCAAAACGGGGTAAAAGAACTTACCGACACCAATTTGATGTAGATAAGCAGACACTCCTTTAGTAACAGCCGGTTGCACAGGGGAGTTGTCTCACCAACAACGCACACCTGAGTCGTGATTATATTGGATACAGTAATACATATTAATCAAGTTCTTATTCATAAACATGCTAATTCTTGTAACTCATTTTCATATTCCCACCTCTTTCCGGTCATGCGACCTTGAGTCCTGAAATGAGTCGAGGGGCTGCTTTTGTGACCATCACAGACTACTGACTCAAAAGAAAGACCCTCTAATGCCCTTGTCTCACATTGCAATTTTAACATGCTTCGAGGCCCTTTCACAATACAGCTTTTAAAACACCTGGTCTACAGGGCAATAAATCATGCTTACTAAACAGTCTAACAATGGTACCTCATCTAGCAGAGTAACTGGCTGTATGGTTACCTTAAACTAAATATAACATCTCTATGACTGCTTAAAACATTACACCACTATCTTTTATAAAAAAACAATATTTCTGTGAGATTCTATTTAATTGATTAGTCCTAATCATTCCTTATAAAAATCACCAAAAATCATCAACTCAAATTAATAACAAATCAGTAACAATCAGTAACAACATGACGTCATGCTCAGTGTATATAGGCAGACGGAGGCCCTCTTTGGTGTGCACAGTTTTCGTTTTTCCTGGGTCAGCGTGACAGGACTTTCTTGGTGCTGTCGAGCCGCTGCTGTGGGGGGCAGTTGCTGCACTTGGTAAGCCACTGCTGCATTTTACCCGTTTCTTTTGGACTCACTATTGTTACTGTTCTCTTGTAATATTTAGTAAATTCTTTCTTTTTATTCAACTTAAAAATTTTCTTCTTTTTGTCCTTCCCCTGTTTCACCAGGGAGGAGGGAGGCGGGAGGTGAATGGCTGGCCACGTGGCAACTGGCTGCTGGCTGAGTACAAACCTCAACAACACCTTACTCTTTTCTCTACTTTCCAGAGTACCTTTATTCCTAAGTGATTCTTAGCTACAGAAAAAAGGGGTACAGTTGGTTAGATTCTGCCCTTCAACAAAGTTTCCCTCCTTTCTGTCATAATTAAACACTGACTTCAGAAACAAAGTTGGATGTCCATATGTTAGCTTTCTGTTGATGAATAAAAAGTACCAGGTTCTTTTACCATTTTTAGGCCTTTCCCCTTCCCCTTTTAAAGAAAACAATGATCTCAAGCAAAAAAGAATTTAAAGTTTATGCTTGATTCATAGCCACTGAAATCAGAAAGGGGCCATAAATATAACATCAAAATTGTCAGACTAACAAATAAATTACAACTGCATCAGTGATTTAAAGTGGTTAGAAATGCAATATTATTTAAATAATAAGAAATGGATGGCTTGTTAACATGTTCCCAACATATTTCTAATGTTAATAAAAATGAGATAATGGTGGTTCTTCTAGAGAAAAAAAGTTTAAAACAGCAAAGGAGTAGTATAGCTGGTTTATAAGAAACAAGATTATAAAGAAAATAAACTAAAAGATATGTTACACTTATAACAAATAACATAGTGAGCTAATTAGTAAAATAAAATAAAACATGATATATTATTTGATTAGGAAAATTGAAACTATTATGTTTCCTGTGTGTCTAGCTAGCCAGTCCTGCTGTGTATATAGTTGTGATCTCATGGAAAAACTTTACAGTGGTTGAACAACCACACAAGTGACAAGAGATGAAACCATGTAAAAGCAAAACAAAATGTGCAGTTGACTGATTTATTCAGAATACCTACTTCTATGTCCTAGGCAAAACCTGTGCTGGTGCATGTAGTATACAAATTGTGGATGTGCAGATCTTAAGCTACATTTCTGGAAATGTTCATGTGTGTTTAGATGTTCATGTGGGATTTCTTTGTATGCACATTTTCAGGAATTAAAAAGATGTACAAAATAGAAATGGAAAATCCATTCTTGTTAACACAGGTGAAAGACATGAAAAATCAACCAGAAAATAAAATTGAAAAACAATTGTTGCTGTTAAAATTCTTAGTGAGCAATTGTCGCAAATATACAGATATATGCAATGAATATAAGAATGTTTGACTGGAAATCTCTTTTAAAACAGACAAGCTCAGACATTTAAGACTGATTCAATTAGGGCAATAAAAGTTACATAGACACACATGTTCCTGTTCTGTCTCTCTCCACACAACAGTATAAAATAGTAAATATTTAAAAGAAATATATAGAGGGGCATCAGTGAACATAGGTATAACAATTACAGAATTACTTTTAAAAATTTTTTATATGGGGGCCTGTGGGAACCTAGTCTCACCTTTCTGGCATTTGCCTAGGTCTGGCATTGAGATGGAAAATATGCCATTGATTTAATTGCTTCATTTACAACTCAGGGAAAAAAAAAAATCATTTACTATCACTACAAGAAGAAAAAGTTGCTGGCTTCAAAGCAAGTATCGCACACAGTGAAGAACAACAAATTCTCTATGGAATACAACAAACATAAGTGTTTATAATGGTGGGATTATGTTATGTGGCACAATTTGTCTCCACCAGACTGTATCTTCGTTTGGGTACGGATAAACAGAAAATTAGGACATTTGTGCAAAACAAATTCAGTGAAAGAAAGCCAAAAGAGACTTTTTCTGTATTTACATTGTTGACTCTACTCTGGATTACTTCAAAAGAAATCAATAGTACTCTCATATTTTACAGGAAACCACCGGCATAACTTTTAATATAAGAGAATAATTATAACTGCAGTATTGTACAGCAACTAACAATTTCTACTGAACTGAGTAATCTGCAGTTTTCAAGCACCTGCTCTATTCCCTCCCTTCATAAAATGAGACGTCACACTACACAAACCACTGTTGTCAATAACCTGCATATTCTCTGGAAGAGGCTAACTTCAACTCTGCTTCTATAATTATAATAAATTATCATCATAATGTTTGTATGACAGTCACTCCTTTCCCAGTCTATGTTTTTCTTTTAATAGTTGCAGTATTTCTTTTAAAGCCTCTGCAAACTTCCAGCAAAGAAAAACTATCAGAAAAAAGTTCTTAATGCAAGAACATCAGCGATGTCTACAAATTCTCCCATGAATGCTGTAGGATAAACAGTGTACCTTTCTTTCAGCAACAGACAAGATCTTATTTCATAATTAACTGAGATATATTTCCAAGTATACTCCAACATGTTCAAAGAGCGCATTAGATGATACTATCTCACACTCCAATATCTGCTGTTTAACCCTCAGCAGTTATTAGCAAGAATCATCATATTAGTCATCATATTATAAGCTTTTTTTCCAGTATTTAAAAAGTACCCCAAACAAATACCATAATTACAGCTATTTATAAGAGAAACAGGTAAACAAATGAAAGAAAACATGCACTAAACATTTCAATGTAGCGTTATAAAGGCCTCCATTTCCCTTGGTTTCTTAGCTTGCTCCACCTAACCAACTGATAAATCAGGCCTTCAAGTTTTGTCTGTGTCTTTTTTTTCCCAGGGGAATATGACAGTTCATACAGCTGATCTCCATAAAAGGTCTTTCTCCATAAAAGAGTATGAAATACAGATTTAATAAATCCCACATGTAAATATCCTGACAAAGAACTATTTTCCATTTTCAAAACCCAATCACATAATCATAGATAGTTTATATAACTATCTGTTAATATATCTATATAACTTGTCCTTATTCTTAAAAAACATACACTATTTTGAGGTGTACCATGATGTCCTGAATGTCTTCTCACCAAATTGCATTGGAATATCAAGTCTACACATAACATGACAAATCTGTCATTGGACAAAAACAGCTGTAAGTGAGCTGTATTTTAGAGCTCATTGGAAGACTAGTACCTCTAAGGCCCCTCAGAATGGTGAATGAATTTTAAAGCTGATGATGCAGAAAGAAAGGTGATTCTCACAGTGACTCATATAGAGGTGTTGTTTCAAGATGGTGCATCCTATCCTCTCTTTCACAGACATTTCATCTATTGTGCTTAATTCATGAGATTTGTGTTCTGACTGTGCTTAAATTTACAGTGAGGTCTTGGAAAATTTTCTACTTTGTTGGTATCAAACACATACCAGTAATGAACAACAAACAGTTCATTGATCTCCAGCAAGTAGATGAACACCTCTGCAGACAGTGTGTATGGACAGAATATGTATTATATTTCTGTGGCTTTTTCTACCTACTGAAACTTTTACTCTATGCCACTGGAATTTCTTAATTCAAGTGCTTTCTTATATTAGTGTCATGGTTTGAGCCCAGAGGGCAACTGAGCACCACATGGCCATTTGTTCACCCCTTTCCCCCTCAGCACTGGGAAGGAGAAAATGAAACAAAAATCTCAGGAATGGTGATAAGGACAGGAAGGGGTAACTCACCCAGTTACAGTCATTGCAAAAGACATGGTCATTAGGGGAATAAAAAAACATCACTTCAATTCAAAACACTCACAACGACAGACAGAATGGGACAGTGAGAAGCATTACCATATCTTAAAAACACTTTCCCCCACCCCTACCCTCTTCCCGGGCTCAGTTTTGTTCCTGATATCTCTACCTCCTTCCCCAGTGACAGAGTGGCAGAAGATGGGGTGTGCAGTCAGTCTGCCGCTTCTTCCTGAAAGCAGGGGGGAAGCACTCCTTCATTCTTCCCCCTGCTCCACATGGCATCTCTCTCACAGGAGACAGTCCTCCACAAATTTTCTCCTTTGTGAGTCCTCCCTATGGGATACATTCTTCTCGATTCCACCTTCTATGACAAGATGACCCGACTATGGGACAAGGGAAAAGGTGTGGATATTGTCTACCTGGATTTTCAAAAAACATTCGACACAGTTCCCCATAGAATTCTCATAGAAAAACTGGCTGCTCATGGCCTGGATGAGTGTACAGTCTGCTGGATCAAGCACTGGCTGGACGGATGGACCCAGTGACTTGCAGAATCCCAACTTCACAACCTATAAGGTTGTAAAGTAGGTATGTTTATTCAGCGCTGAGGCACACGGGGGATGTCTCCACTACAAACGTGCACACCCACCGTGGTAATTTGCTTGGCTTTATACAGTGAAGTGTTACATATTCATGATCGTTTCAAAAACACCTATACATATTCATAATCTTCCCATGAAAAGGTGGGTTTTATTACAGAGTTCTAAGAAGTCATTTCCATATGCTCCGCCCTGGTCTCCTCCTAGTTGTGCCTGCGCAGGGTCTCCTGGTGGTCATGGGCTGGGGTCTCAGAGATGAAGTGACTCCTCTACCTCACTGCTGAACTTTTCACCTTTGTCTCTTGTGCATGCCCCCTGGACCCTCCAAACCACAAAGCCAGTTCAACCGGTTTAAGTTGCTTCGGGCAGCAAGTCTTTGGTCTTATCAGGAACTTCTCTGTAACAGACCCCCTTACACAATGACTTAAAATGTGTTGTTTCAGCTAAATAATTGCTATCCTGTTAGCCCTTAAGTGTTAGTTCCTTTTGTCACCAGAGAGTGGTGGTCAATGGAGCTAAATCCAGCTGGCGGCCAGTCACAAGTGGTGTTCCTCAGGCTCAGTGTTGGGACCATTTCTGCTTAAAATCTTTATTGATGATCTTGACAAGGACATAGAGTGTATTGTCAGTAAGTTTGCAGATGACACCAAGTTAAGCAGGAATGTCTATCTGCATGAAGATAGGGAGGCACTACAGAGAGACTTGGATAGATTGGATTGGTGGGCCAATGTTAACGGCATGAGCCAAGGCCAAGTGCCAGGTCCTGCACTTGGGCCACAACAACCCCATGCATCGCTACAGGCTTGGGGAGGTGTGACTGGAGAGCTGTCTGAAAGAAAAGGATCTGGGGGTTCTAATTGTCAAGCAGCTGAACACGAGCCGGCAGTGTGCCCGGGTGGCCAAGAAAACCAATGACATCGTGGCTTGTATTAGAAATAGTGTGACCAGCAGAAGTAGGGAGGTGATAGTCCCCCTGTACTCTGCACTGGTGAGGCCACACCTTGAGTATTGTGTCCAGTTTGGGGCACCTCAATATGAGAGAGGTATCGAGGAGCTCGAGTGAGTGCAGAGGAGGGCAACGAAGCTGGTGAAGGGTCTGGAGGACAAGTCCTATGAGGAGAGATTGAGGGAGCTGGGACTGTTTAGTTTGAGGAGGAGAAGGCTAAGGGGAGACCTCATCACTCTCTATAACTCCCTGAAAGGACATTGTAGAGATGTTGGTGCTGGTCTCTTCTCACAGGTAATTAGCGATAGAACAAGAGGGAATGTCTTTAAACTGCAACAGGGGAGGTTCAGACTGGACATTAGGAAAAAAATCTTCACAGAAAGCGTGGTCAGACAGTGGAATAGGCTGCCCAGGGAGGTGGTGGTGTCACCATCCCTGGATGTGTTTAAGGGTCGTTTAGATGAGATGCTGGGGGATATGGTGTAGGGGAGAACATTGTATAGTAGGGCTGACGGTTGGACTTTATGATCCCAAGGGTCTTTTCCAACCTGAATGATTCTGTAATTCTGTGAGATGCTCCAACATGGGTCAACTCCACATGTTGCAGTCCTCCCAGTGTCAAACTACAACATCAGGGGCTGCTTCTTCCCATAGAGTCCTGGGGGTCCTCCACAGGCCACAGGCAAATCTCTGCTCCTCCAGTGACCACCATGGGTGACAGGAAGGGCGGCCCTGCTGCCTCATCATGGGATACAGGGTGGATCTCTTTTTGGTGCACGTCCCCCTTTTCCTCCACCTTTCTTCCACTGACCTTGATGTTTGCATAAGTGTCTTCTTACATACGTTATTGCAGAGGTGCAGCCACCATTGCTAATTGGCTTGGCCTTGGCCAGAGGTGGGTATGACTTGGAGCTGGGGGACCTTCAGGAAGCTTCTCACAGGGGGCCACAGCTGTAGCCCCCTCCCCTGTTACCAAAAGCCCTGCCACACAAACCCAGCACCACTAGTCACTACCAATCAGTTCCTTCTTTGACTGGATATTCTTCTCTGTGGATTCTAAGGAGAACCCAGAAGCACTTACTTATTTTTCTTCATTTTTCCCTATAAATGGTGAATTGATCTACTGTAACGTTCAGGCTGTCAGTGGTAAACTATTACAGGTTCTTGCTCTCTACTCATGGCTGTTCAAATACATGTTAGTGCAAGGAGAAGCTCAGAATCCTTTACAGACACTAGAAGGTGAAATCTATGATTAGGATAAACAGGAAAAGCAGTGAATGAAGCCAGTAAATGCTGTGGTAATTAAAGCAAAACTGGTCACAGCCCAATAGGTCACTGCAGAATCTGTGAGTTCCCTTCTAATGCTAACAAGAATTTAATGTAAACTTGCAAACAAAAATAACTAAAATTATTCCTAAAATTAGTAATCATCAATTTAAGCAGTATTGGTACAATTCAATATAAATAACTTACCATAGGTATATGAGAAACTATGCAACTTTAAATTTCTGTTAGAAGTTGTAAATTTCTATTAGAATTGCATAACATAAAGACTGTCCTGGTTTTTACCAGGATGGAGTTAATTTTCATTGGAGTATTTCATACCATGTGATGTCATGCCCAGGGGGTTGGCTCAAGCTCAGGGTTTCTCTCTCTCTCTCTCTCTCTCTCAGTCTGCTCATAGGGCAGTATTGTTGCTCTGGGGGGTGGTTCCTGCATTCGGTAAGTCACTGTTGCATTTTACCTGTTTTCTTTTTGAACTCACTATTGTTACTGTTGTGCTCTTGTTATATTTAGTAAATTCTTTCTTTTTACTCAACCCACGAATTCTCTTCTTTTGTCCCTCCGCTATTTCACCAGAGAGGGGAGGGGGACGTGAGCTGCCGGCCACATGTTGCCTGGCCGGCCGGCTGAGTTCAAACCTCCACAGTTTTTGGCACCCAACATGGGGCCCAGAGGCTTTTCTTTTGTTTGAGATAACAACAAAATGGGTAAAATATGGATTGCTTGGCTCCTTAAGATCTTATCACCTCATTTGCAATACATGTTTCCCATGCTGTTGCTCACCTTCAGTGAGAGGTGGGTTAAGGTTTTGTTTCTGTTGTAGTATGTGATGCTCATCTATGATAGCGTGCAGTCATCGGTCCTGGGGCTATTTACAGCTGTTTTGAGAAATTTGGGGGGTTCAAATATCTGTGAAATGTTGACATAAACATCGTTACTGTGCTGTTAGGAGTTAGTGTTTTCCTGCATGTTGTTCAGGTTTTGTTTATGGTTAAGCTACTATTTAAGAGTAACCAAGCAACAGATACTGCAACTACTACAAGCCCGAGGACAGGCGCTCCAGCTGAACCAGAGAACCAACCCACGACAGTGTCAGTTGCTCCCATACAGAAGAAGAAATACATAAGAAAATCTCCTCGCAGTGTACAGGGTGATGATGAACGAGGCCCATCACGAGAACAGGAGGAGGCAGAGCCAGTGATAGTCACCCAATCCTTATCCCTGAATGAGTTGCAAGACATAAGAAAAGATTACGGCCGCCAGCCAGCTGAGCAACTCGTTACCTGGCTGCTGCGGTGCTGGGATAGCGGGGCCAGTAGCATGGAACTAGAGGGCAGGGAGGCAAGACAGCTGGGATCCCTGTCTAAGGAAGGGGGCATGACAAAGCCATTGGAAAGGAGACACAAAATCTTAGTCTCTGGAAGCAACTTCTGTCAAGTGTGAGGGAGAGGTATCCCTTCAAGGACGACCTGACATGTCGACCAAGTAAGTGGACCACTATGGAAAGAGGCATTCAATACTTGAGGGAATTAGCTGTGCAGTAGGTAGTTTACTATGACCCAGATAATGCACAGCTACCCACAGATCCAGATGAAGTCCGATGCACCCAGCCCATGTGGAGGGCTTTTGTACAGAGCACACCCACATCATATGCCAGTGCATTAACACTAATGGACTGGACAGACAAAGAGGGACCAACAGTGAATGAACTGGCTCGCTGACTACGACAATATGAAGAAAGTGTCTCTTCCCCCATCATCGCGGCTGTGAAACAATTATCTCAAGATGTCCAGCAACTTAAGGAGAACATGTCCTACTCCCCACCTGCACGGGCCAGAATCTTGGCTATTAGGAGCAATCGTTTCTCGAGAGAACCAGTACACACCACAGGGGAAGCTGTGGCATTGCCCGCGTGACCATGGAGAAGACATGAAGTAATGGGATGAAAAACCTATCTACCTCCTAGAAAAGCGGGTATGTAAGCTGGAAGGAAGAATAGGTGCAGAACGTCATCCTTTCAGGAGAAAGGCTGCTCCAGTTTCCAGTAATCAAGATGAGGATGAAATCCTTCCAAACCACACTAACCCATTTGTCATTAGTGAGTATTATGATCCACATTAGAGGGGCCCTGCCTCCAGCCAGGTGGAGGACAGGGACAACTGAGTTTACTGGACTGTGTGGATTCAATGGCCTGGCACATCTGAACCCCAGAAGTATAAGGCTCTAGTGGACACTGGTGTGCAATGCACACTAATGCCATCAAATTTTAAAGGAGCAGAACCTGTTTGTATTTCAGGAGTGACAGAGGGTCTCAACAGCTGACTGTATTGGAGGCCGAGGTGAGCTTAAGTGGAAAAGAGTGGGAAAAACATCCCATTGTGACTGTCCCAGATGTTCCATGCATTCTTGGCATAGATTATCTCAGAAGAGGGTATTTTAAGGACCCAAAAGTGTATCGGTGGGCTTTCGGTATAGCTGCCTTGGAAACAGAAGGAATTAAACAGCTGTCTCTCTTGCCTGGTCTATCAGAGGATTCTTCTGTTGTGGGATTGCTGAGGGTTGAAGAACAACGGGTGTTAACTGCCACCACAACCATGCATCAACGGCAATACCGCACCAATCAAGATGCTGTAATCCCTATCCATAAACTGATTCGTCAACTAGAGAGCCAAGGAGCCATCAGCAAGATGCACTGCCCTTTTAACAGCCCCGTACGGCCAGTGCAAAAGTATAATGGAGAGTGGAGATTGACAGTACACTATCATGGCCTGAATGAAGTCATGCCACTGCTGAGTGCTGCCATGCCAGACATGTTGGAACTGCAATATGAACTAGAGTCGAAGGTGGCCAAGTGGTATGCCACGATTGATATTGCCCATGCATTTTTCTCCATCCTTCTCTCTGGCAACAGAATGCAGGCCACAGTTTGCTTTTACCTGTAGGGGTGTCCAATACACCTTGAATCGACTGCCCCAGGGGTGGAAACACAGCCCCACCATTTGCCATGGACTGATCCAGACTCCACTGAATAGGGTGAAGCCCCAGAACACTTACAGTACATTGATTACATCATTTTGTGGGGTACTACAGCAGAAGAACTTTTTGAGAAAGGGGAGAAAATCCAAATCCTTCTGAGAGCTGGTTTTGTCATAAAGCATGGTAAGGTCAAGGGACCTGCACAAGAGATTCAGTTTTAGGAGTAAAACGGCAAGATGGACGTCGTCAGATTCCAATGGAGATGATTAATAAAATAACAGCTATGTCCCCACCGACTACAGAAAGGAAACATAAGCTTTCTTGGGCGTTGTGGGTTTCTGGAGACTGCGCATTCCAAATTACAATCAGATTGTAAGACCTCTCTATCAAGTGACTCAGAAAAAGAATGATTTTGTATGGGGCCCGGAGCAGCGACAGACTTTTGAGCAAATTAAGCAGGAAATAGTTCATGCAGTAGCCCTCGGGACAGTTCGAACAGGGCAAGATGTTAAAAATGTGCTCTACACTGCAGCCGGGAAGAATGGCCCTACCTGGAGTCTCTGGCAGAGAGCTCCTGGGGATACTTGGGGTCAACCCCAGGGGTTTTGGAGGCGGGGATACAGAGGATCAGAAGATCACTATACTCCAACTGAAGAGGAGATACTGGCAGCAGATGAAGGGGTTTCAGCTCCTTCAGAGGTGATCAGGACTGAAGTACAGCTCCTTCTGGCTCCCCGATTGCCAGTGCTGGACTGGGTGTTCAAAGGGAGTGTCCCATCTACACACCATGCAACTGATGCCACGTGGAGTAAATGGGTCACATTAATCACACAATAGGCTCGAATAGGGAGCCCCAGCCTTCCAGGAATACTGGAAGTGATCACAAATTGGCCAGAAAGCAAAGATTTTGGAATGGTGCCAGAGGAAGAGGTAGCACATGCTGAAGAGGCCCTATCATATACTGAGCTACCGATAATGAGAAGCAATATGCCCTGTTTACCAACAGGTCCTGTCGCATTGTGGGAAAACATCAAAGGTGGAAAGCAGCTGTATGGAGCCCCACATGACGGGTTTCTGAAGCTGCTGAAGGAGAAGGTGAATCGAGTCAGTTTACAGAGGTGAAAGCCATCCAGTTGGCCTTGGATATTGCTGAGCGAGAAAAGTGGCCGGTGCTCTACCTCTATACTGACTCATGGATGGTGGCAAATGTGCTGTGGGGGTGGTTACAGCGGTCGAAACAGAGCAACTGGCAGCACAGAGGCAAACCCATCTGGACTGCTGAATTATGGCAAGATATTGATGCTTGAGTAGAGAATCTGGTTGTGAAAGTACGCCACATAGATGCTCATGTACCCAAGAGCCAGGCCACTGAACAACATCAGAACAACCAACAGGCGAATCAGGCTGCCAAGATCAAGGTGTCTCAAGTGGATCTGGACTGGCAACATAAGGGTGAACAATTTCTGGCTCGCTGGGTCCATGACTCCTCAGGCCATCAGGGAAGAGATGCAACATATAGATGGGCTCGTGACCGAGGGGTGGACTTAACCATAGATGTTATTGCACAGGTAATCCATGAATGTGAGTCATGTGCTACGATCAAGCAAGCCAAACAGTTAAAGCCCATTTGGTACGGACGACAATGGTCAAAGTATCAATATGGGGAGGCCTGGCAGATTGATTATATCACGGTCCCACAAATTTGGCATGGCAAACACTATGTGCTTACAATGGTAGAAGCAGCCACTGATTGGTTGGAATCTCATGCCATGTCCCTTGCCACTGCCTGGAACACCATTTTCGGTCTTGAGAAGGAAGTCTTATGGCGGCATGGCACGCCAGAAAGAATTGAATCAGATAATGGGACACATTTCCGAAACAACCTCATAGACGCCTGGGGCAAAGAACATGGCATTGAGTGGATATATCACATTCCCTACCATGCACCAGCCTCTGGGAAAATTGAGCAATACAATGGATTGCCGAAAACTACACTGAGAGCAATGTGTGGTGGAACTTTCAAACACTGGGACGTGCATTTAGCAAAGGCCACCTGGTTAGTCAATATCAAAGGATCTGCCAAGCAAGCTGGCCCTGCTCAATCAAACCTCCTACGTACCGTGGATGGGGTTAAAGACCCCATAGTGCGCATTAGGAATGTGTTGAGGAAGGCTGTCTGGGTTACTCCTGCATTGGGTAAAGGTAAACCCATGCCTGGGATTACTTTTGCCCAAGGACCTGGGTGCACTTGGTGGGTGATGCAGAAGGATGGAGAGGTCCAATGTGTGCCTCAGGCAGATTTGATTTTAGGTGACTTGCGGACATCCCACCAATAGTGTTCTCCGTCTGACTTCACTCATTTCATGATTTGATGTATTCTCTCTGTATCACGCTGAACAGTAATTAAAGTCTTTTGTCCACTTTTGGAGCTGTTCATCAATCTTTTTAAATTTTCGTGATGCAGAAGTTTTCTTACTAGGGTCAGATCCATTGCAATAGGCGTGGGCTGCCAATCTTGAACTAATTTATAATTGCATCGTAACAATTGATAAGTTGTGACAGGAGCAGTATAATTGAAATCACATCCTGTAAGACTAACGAAATTGCAGATACAGATGTTCAAATGATTACTTGTATCTATTATAAGGTCATCTACTTGTACAAAGTCACACAGGGTTCTTAAACAAACACATCCCTCACCCATGTAAATTATAACAGTCTCCGGAGTTTCATTAGGGTGAGTCTTGAATTGGCAGACGTTTTGTTCAGTGTCCAGACAAATGTCATGAGCTCTGGTGGTGTTATCTTCACAAATGAATCCTTTCTGGTCTCGCACAGTATAGGCCTCAACATCAGTAGCTTGCAATTTCTTCTTATTTTTTATAGCCCATACCCTGTGCTCTAAGGGATAAATCATAGTTCCATGATGATTCAATCTTAATGCAACAATCGGATATATTTTATATACCCGAGCTCGATTTATTGTTAATACAAAAGCTGTGGCTGTGTTCTTAAGGGGTTCAAAGGTAAAATTAACTAAGTGCCACCATGATTGAAATCTTCTTTCAGATTCTGTTGCATTACCTTTCGGAATTCTCTTGGCAGGATTCCGTCCTCACCTTCCCTGATGATTGCAGCTGCTGTTGATTGTATCCATAATTGAGCTTGGACACAACTAAGGGCTGTAGAAACGTTAGTTTGAATTGTGTCTAATGCATCTACAATTATCTTATGATCTTTTTCATTAAGGTTCTCCCATTGTGGAAATGCACTTGCCATAAGCCACTGATTGTTGCCCAAAGTTAGGAGGGAGGATTTTAGAGGATATTGTATTTTGTTCAGGTCACTGGTTACTGTAGGGAGTTTGTTCATTATTATTTCTGAATCAATACTATTTAAAATTCCAAATCCTGTCCCTAGAGCACCAGTTAGGTCTCTTTTTGTTCATCCTGTATGAAGTGTTCATTTTTGCATCCAGGTTGTCCATCCTTCGTAAGAGGTCTTTAAGAAAGATGAACAGGCTGGCTGGATCTCTGAAATATTGCTTTGCATCAGTAGCTCAACTAGTTTAAGAGACCATGTTGGATTAGATATTAACTGTTGTTGACCAATATTCTTAATTACATATGGGCCTATTGGATACACATATGGTGCTCTCAATCGTTTAAGTTCTATGTGGTTTGAATTAGTAATCTGAGTTGGAATAGTATAAACAGGAGTGGTTGTGGTTTCCTCCTGCATTATATTTAATCTGAATTTGAAAGATACTGCTCAGTCCCCTAGTTTGGTTGCTCCTAAACAAATAATGGATACTGGTTGGCTTGCAGTAAATACATACCAACAAACCTCAGTCACACAATGGGTTTGGCCTATTCTGGATCCCATTCTCCCACTGGAAATTTTCTTGATAGTAATTTGAGTCAGGGGAGGTGGATCTTTTACATCACTTGCATTGAAGATTCTACAACCAATCTGTACCTCTTTTCCTCTTTTAACTGTCCAGGTATGGATTGAATTCATCTTTTCCCATTTGTCTGGTCGAAATGTCATGTTGTCGTATATTATAACGGTTGCCAAATTCATCCCCAATAGATTCTCTCCCATAAGGCCTGTATGTCCAAAATAAGCATCTGTCCAAGGCCATTCCCAAGCACTTGTTAAATTACAGTTCAGCAAAATTATAAGCACTTATACCCATATCAACATTTTTGGATGCGAAGCTTTAGCAGTCCCACAGGTGTTGATTCCCATTTTGGCTTAGGGGCCTTCTTCACCCTGGTGTGGTGTATCCGTGATGTCTGTTCCTTAATCTTGATTGCTGTATGGGAAGTTAATAACACCTGAAACGGACCTTCCCATTTAGGTTCCAGAGGTGAATCTGGAAAAGATCTGATATATGCATAATCACCCAGTTTAATGTGTACAGGCCTGTCCAGACCTCGAGCTCTGGTCCCCAGGACCAATTTCTCTATTTCTCGCAGTTGCTTTTGTAGTTTATAACATAATCTGTCAGTATTTCATCTCCAACCTGGGTTGATGTTCCTGCTTGTATCATATATGGTCTCCCATATACTATTTCAAAAGGACTTAATCCCTCCTTAATTCTGGGTTTGGTTCTGATTCTTAGAAGGCCTAAGGGCAATGCTTGGGGCCAGGACAATCCAGCTTCCTGGCCTAGTTTTACTATTTGTTGTTTGATTAAATGATTCATTTTTTCTACTTGACCACTAATTTGTGGATTATACAGGGTATGTAATTGCCAGTCTACTCCTAAAAGTTTACTAACCTGCTGGACAATTTTTGCCACAAAATGTGATCCCTGATCTGAGGATATTGTTGCTGGAACCCCAAACCTTGGTATTATTTCTTGTAACAATACCTTTGTTACTTCTCTGGCCTTATTAGTCCAGCAAGGGAATGCTTCTGGCCACCCGGAAAAGGTATCTGTCAAGACCAAAAGGTACTGAAACCCCTGTTTTCCTAGGAGTTCAGAAAAATCAACTTGCCATTGTTGCCCTGGGTAATTTCCTTTCCCTATCCGCCTGGGTTGGGCCTTTGGTCCTGTTTTAGGATTGTTTGGTAAACAGATCTCACATTGCTGGGTCACCTGTTTGATGGTGGTATACAGATTTCGAGCAACTATTTACAGATTCAAATATTTATATAAGGCCTCTGCCCCCCAGTGGGATTTTCTATGCTCTGCCATTACTATAGCCCATAATAGTGCAGATGGTACTATTATTTACCTTCAGGAGTCTTTGCCCACTTGCCCTCTTCTCTGCTTCCCTTTAGATCTTCAATAAGTTTTTGGTCCTCCCTAGAATATTGAGGCTCACCATCAATTTGTATTTTACCATCCGGGACCAAAGACTGCACTTCTATTTCACCTTTCTCAGTCACTCTTTTGGCCTCACAATCTGCCATAGTGTTACCAAGTTCATGGGTGGAATTTCCTCTTTGGTGAGCTTTGTAATGCATTATAACCACCTTTTCAGGTAGTTGCACTGCTTCCAGGAGTTTGAGGATTTCTTTGGCATGCTTTATATGTTTTCCCTGGGCAGACAAGAGTCCTCTCTCTTTCCACACTGCCCCATGAGCATGGACCACTCCAAAAGCATGTTTAGAGTCTGTCCATATATTAATTTTCATGCCTTTGGCCATTTCCAGTGCTCGTGTTAGAGCTATTATTTCTGCCTTCTGTGCTGAGGTATTCAGAGGAAGAGCTTTAGATTCTATTACCTGATCTTCAGTGGTTACCGTGTATCCTGCCTTGTGGATACCTTGTCAAACAAAACTGCTCCTGTCCGTATACCAGGATTCATCAGCTTCCTCTAATGGTTCCTCCCTGAGGTCTGGCTGGCTGGAATAAACTGCTTCAATCGTTTCCAGGCAGTCGTGTGTCACTGGTTCTCCTGTGTTTCCACTGAGAAAAGAAGCTAGGTTGTCAATGTTAGTAACCTCTATTTCTATATCATCCTGTTCCACTAGGAGGGCTGGGTGTTTCAGGTACCTTTGAGGTGAAAGCCAGTGTCTTCCCTTCATGTTGAATACTGCAGACACTGTGTGGGATACTAGTACTGTGATTTTCTGGCCCAATGTGAATTTTTGTGCTTCCTGGATATTTAGAACTACTGCTGCTACTGCCCTCAGGCAGCTAGGCCATCCTTCGCTTACTTCATCGAGTTGTTTAGAGAAGTATGCCACTGCCCTTCTATCTGGTCCCAAATTTTGGGCCAGGACCCCTAGGGCTATTCCCTCTTTCTCGTGGGAGAATAACCAGAAAGGCTTAGTGATGTCTGGTAAACCCAAAGCAGGGGCATCCATCAGCTTCCTTTTCAGCTGATGGAATGCTCTTTCTGCCTCTCCATTCCAAGTGAGGGTTTTCAGATTTGATTTTAATAGTTCATAAAGGGGTTTTACCATGAGTCTGTAGTTATATATCCATGGGTGACACTATCCGGTCATTCCTAGGAATGTTCAGAGCTCTTTAGCTGTCTGTGGTCAAGCGGTCTGACAGATGGCCTCCTTTCTTCCGGTTCTAGGGTCGATTGACCAGCTGTAACCTCGTATCCAAGGTAAGTTACTTGCTGCTGAGATACTTGGGCTTTCTATGGAGAGACTCAATAGCCATTAAGTCCCCCAAAATTTAATAAACTAATGGTCCACATTATGCACATTTCTTTAGTCTCTGTGGCTATTAATAAATCATCTACATACTGCAGAATTTCCCTGATTCCATGCGGTCGCTCCCATTGCTCCAGGTCCTTAGCTAGTTGGTTTCCAAAAAGAGTGGGACTATTTTTAAACCCCTGGGGTAACACAGTCCATGTTAATTGCATCTTCCTTCTGGATTACGTGTTTTCTCATTCATATGCAAACTGTAACTGAGTTTCGGAGCTCAAAGGCAAGCAAAAGAAGGTGTCTTTTAGGTCCAGCATGGTAAACCAAGCCAATTCTGATACTAATCTAATTAATAATATATATGGTTTTGCTACAACAGGATGCAGATCTCCTCCTCTCTCATTGCTATATACTCTCTATGTTCTGTCCAACAAGGTCTCCAAATTCCTACTCTCTGGCTGTTTCAGCTTCTGCAACTTCTTTCGAATGTCATGTGCTAATAATGACACTAACTGTTGTATTCCCACCTCTGATCCTGGATCTAAGGGGGTGTGTCACCTCATGGTATACCGCACCTTATCCAGGAATTCTGAGGGAGTATCTTTAGGTCCCTGCCGAACGGCATATAGGGCCGCACAGTTAATTGCTTTCGGTATAGCCTGCTCCATGCCCCTTACAATCCAATCTCTATATGCATTTAGCAATCTCATATGGGCTCCTCTGTTGGGGTCCCAGCACGAGTGTTTTATTAGAAACTGAAAATGCTTGGTCACCCCAACAGAGTCGCTTTGATACCCCTTCGCTACACTTTTCCAAGTTGCAAGATCAAAGGAAGTGACCGGGACTTTTATTCTGACAGCCCCCCCCCCCCCCCCACCCCCATTCTGGCCCCACAGCCTCTCTCAGAGGAGCCTGCACCACCACTTGCTTCTCCCATCTCCATCTCCGATAGGGTGCTGTGAGGCAGGGAGCCTGGCTCTGGCTCCTCCAAACATTCACTCTCCTCCTGCCAGCTTCCTACCAGTGGTTTACAGTACTCTGGTAAATCCTTTATTTTGGCCCTTTTCTCTTTCCCTTCCTTCTTATTTTCTTTTTCCAGTGCCAGCACTGGAGGATCTCATAGGGGTGCCAGGCCACAGTCTGTTTGATATTCAGGATGGTCTCAGAGGGTGAAAAACATGTCTGCATAGGAGACTTCATCCTTCCTTAAAACAGCATCACTTGTAGCAGGGTGTTATAATTCAAGGACCCATTAAGGGGCCATTTTCCCCCTCATCCAATTTATATAGGGGCCAGCACTGATTGCAATATATTATTAGTGTCTTTTTATTATTATTATTGCTCCTGGAGATCCCCTACCTTCTTCCAGCATTTTAAAATACAGCCTAGGGGACTCTTTTTGACTATTCTCCCACTCTGGCCACTTCCCATCTCATCTACTTTACCTTAAAATGCTGCCCGATTAAGCTGACAATATCCCCTGCAGGCCGATGGTACAAGGGTGCACTGTCCCCACAGAGCATGCACCTAAATTCAAGATAACATTTAACAGAGAATTACTGCCTCCCGCTAGAGGAGATATTTCACCTATGACACTTAAAACAGGCAGCACCAGTGACCCAGCGGGCAGGCACTAGGGCACTCTGTACTAAGGAATGTTAACTCGTCCTGCACTATTCCCCACTGGTACAGAGTCTGCCCTCCACTTCATTCTTCTCCGGCCGCTTCCCTCATGGGATAACGGAACTGCGGATCAGGGAACTCCGCACTCTGCAGCTGCAGCTGGGCTGCATCTCACACCCACAGAACAATCACACAACCACACAAAGAGGCCTCTTACACTTATTACTCACACAACATAAAATAACAAATACTACAAACATCAAAATACCAATTACAACAATTGCTAAATCATAAAAGTCATAAATCAAAGCCAAAAGCATAAATCATATAACATGAGCCGTTTGTCATTTATCATTTACCACAAATCCACACCTGATCGATATCGACTAAATTATTATAAACAGTACCAGATTTTACATTTGATGGTAACACGGCAATGCCACACCACTCCCGTAACCCCGTACTGGGAGTACCCAAGTTGACCTAGGATACCACTGTGGTCAGAGTGACAAAACCACCCTGCAACCCATGGGCCCACTACCACTCTACTTGGGGACTCGCACCCCAACCCCAGGGATGAACACAGAGGCTCTTTACCTCACGTAGGACGTCTCCTCATGACTTACAGGTCTCCCCCTTCTCCAACATACCTGATCAGCCAATAGATGGTCCTTGTCTGCCCCTGCCGAGATTGGGGGAGCAAGGGAGGTTCTCCGAGAAAGAAACCTCGGGGCACACCTAGAACGTCCCCCTCTCAGCCGGTCGTGCAGCCGGACAGAGAGGTCCCATCTGGGGTGCCAACTGACTTGAGGAAAACAGACTCTACAACTCAAATAGAGTTATAAAGCAGGTATGTTTACTCCGGCGCCGGGGTGCAAGGGGATTTCTCCACAAAGCTGGCACACCAACAGCACATTTTACCAAAAACTTATGGAGTGTGGATATACATATTCATTGGATTACAAAACACAAACATACATATGCATGAGTAAGGCTGGGTTAGTTCTAGAGGCTGGTGTCAGCAGTTTATGTTATCTTTGCACCTGCGCATTGTCTCCTGGTGGTCATCTTCGGGGGTCTTTGGGAGGAAGGCTCGTAGTCTTTCTCACCTTGTTTTTTCCCTGGAGCATGCGCAGATTCTCTTAGCCAATTTCTTGAAAAACAATAATGTTTTTCAGCCCGTTTACTCATCCTATCTTATTTAAGGGAACCAATGAAACTTCTACAATCCGTATATGGCTATCTTTACTCATTACCGAGGCCCAATTAGTTAGAGCACACCTGTTCCTCAAGGACAAAAACATGATATTTTGCTGAACACTGCAGTTCTTGGTAGATTTTCACAGTAAACTGCTTTGTTTTGATGGACACAGCAGTCCTTGGTAAAATTCCACAGAACAGTCTGGGCAAGCAGGATTCTTAGCAATATTCAAAAATACTATAAGTAATACTATAACTTGCTATAAGTAAGTAAATAAGTTGCTAAGCAGTTTGCTATAAGTAAATAAGTCTTAAACCAAGTAATCATTTCTCTGTATCATAGGTGAGAATAGCCAATGAACCGGACTGTCAAATAACCCTGTTATTGCATTTAGTACCTTGCAACATCCCCGTGCCACATCCAAAGCCTCCTGCTCCACCGACTGAGCCAACTCCACCTCATTCCTCAGCTTTACAGACTGTCACAACAGATGGAACCCGAAGTTATGGACCAAATGAACCCAGCAAAAATTGTGGAAGGATGGCCCATAGACTAAGGGAATGATATCTGTGAGACCTGGGAATAAAGAGAGGGTGGTGATTCCTTAAGATGTATTTGGAAACCTGATCATGACGTCAATGGTATGGAATAAGGGGTGAAGACTGTCCTGGTTTTGACCAGGATGGAGTTATTTTTTCATTGGTGTAGTTCATACCATGTGATGTCATCCCCAGGGGGCCGGGCTCGCGCTCAGGGTCTCTCTCTCTCTCTCTCTCTCTCAGTCTGCTCATAGGGCAGTATTGTTGCTGTGGGGGGCGGTTCCTCTGTTTGGTAAGCCACTGTTGCCTTTTACCTGTTTTCTTTTTGAACTCTCTATTGTTACTGTTGTTCTCTTGTTATATTTAGTAAATTCTTTCTTTTTACTCAACCCACGAATTCTCTTCTTTTGTTCCTCCTCTATTTTACCAGAGGGGGGAGGGGGAGCTGGACGGCCGGCCACGTGGTGTCTGGCTGCCGGCTGAGTTCAAACCTCCACAAAGACCCAAAGACTGTTCAGAATATAGAAGCATCAGAGTTCATCCTGTCATGGAAATATTCTCCAGATATTTGTGTCACTGAAAAATTTGGGTCCTGAAAAGCTGTCCCACCTTCCCTGGATGGATTTTTAAAATGGTATTGGTTTCAGAAACAAAGTTCATAACCATTTGATAAAGTGATTGAATGTGAAAGGTAAGTAGCAAAAAGAATCATTTCAGAACCTAGGTACACTATATTCTTAGAGTACTAATGGAGAACTAGTCTGGCAATGACAAATTTTACCTTTTGCTTCCCTCAATATCAGATGAAAGCTAAACAATTTTTCACGTTCCAGAAAAAAAAAAAAAAAAATTTTCTAATGAGAAAGGAATTTTTCACTCTGAGAGGGCAGAGAGAGAAGCATTTACTTACCCATACCTAATCATGGAACAGTTAAGTTACAGGTTACAGTGTCATACCAAGGCAGACACATACAAATCAGCATTTCTCCTTTCTCTCCTCTTATCCATATTTCCATGTAAGATGAATATAAAGTCCAGATAGAAGTTACACTTCACTACATCAAGCAAACCTCAATTCAGACTGAGGACTAAATCCTGATTGTCCCCACATTTTCTCCTTTCATACTTCACCTAAACGAATTTGAAAAGTTAACAGAAAAAGGTGAATCTCTGCAAAATATCTTGTGTTTGATGAATAGACGATTGTAACAAAAAATAGTTGTTCTGTCAAAACTGTTTTTATCACTGTGAATTTTCAATGTAAATGTGCATGCCTACTGCAAATACATGCATGTTAGGCATGAAGTGTAAAACATAAAACAGACTCTATATTGTAAACTCTTGTTTTAGCTAAGTGCCTCTTTGTGAGATATGATGGGTACTACAATTTATAGTTAAGAAAGGATAAAAAGCAAAAATATTCACATGACCTTAAAATCAGTTTTACAAAAATTCTTAGTTCTCAGCCGAAACATGGCAAGTTTGTATATTATGCATTTTATTCTCTCTTCACTTGGCAGCATTTTCACTCTAAACTTGTCTTGTTTGGCCATAATAGAGTATTGTTCCTGATGATTTTTAGAACTATTCAAGTGAAGATTGAAAAAATCTGGAATATGTCAGAAATTCAAAATATGTTCACTTGAATACTCATCAAGTACTATGAAATGCTTTGTTCTCCTTCCATATCACTTATATGATCCATAAAGAGGGAAAAAATGTTTCTGTCAAAATTAAATGTATTACTGTTTGATCTCTTTCCTGTTTAAGAGTATCAGCTTCTTCTAATTTGCAATTTTTAAATTTTTTTACATTAATGCTACTTACAAGGCAGAAGAAAAAGGTAAAAAAGAAAGAATAGAAGCACCACTTTGACAGTCATTTCTCCCTATTTACCTCATAAATTTCATTCAAAACATACCTGGCTTGATTTGTACAATTCATACTTAATAAATTTCATTTAATTATGACTCATAATCATAAATTATTTACTCATTGTTGTAGCAGACTTTGTTTGAAGTGAGTAGTGTGAGTTATATTCATAAAGCCACATTGTATTTTTCTAGTATAAAAATTACACTTTAAATGACTGTAACAAAAAATTCTGTCATTGGTATCAACTGTTCAAATCACACTGTAAGAGGTATTATATTTGCACACAAATAGAATAATCTGTCCAGAACCACACAATTCCCCAGCAAAAGTGAAACTGCAGTGTTAGATTTTTCAACTGTTCCAGAGGCAGCAAAGAAAGAAAGGAGATTGGAAAACTCAGGAGGAAAGGCTTGACCACAAATGGAATGAAAACATTCTTCATTATATGGTCGAGTATTCATGAAGATTAAATGACAGTCTGGAAGTTTAAAATTATATGAATATACAAACATTCTTTGGGGCAGTTTTCTTTAAAGCAGGTAAAGGGTCCCTGAGAGGAAGAATCCTTGGGAGTACACTCTGAAGACTTCACCTTGTTGTCAAGAAAATGCAAAAATTAAAAACTAAAGACTGGAAACTTTTCCCTGATGACCTTATATTTCAATTTACTGAAAGAGCCTTGCAGAATTTGAGACTAAGTAACTGATTCTTTTTTTATCTTCAATGAAGAGGGATCTAACTTATCTGCCTGGCTGAAATCATGTTTGAATAATATTTAAATAAGATTTTGACTCAGTTCCTTATGTCAGTGAAGATTATATTCCTGGAAAATATTTTTAAAAGATCTGTACAAACCCCTGCATTTTTAGCAGTTAATGGATAACATTTCTGCTTCAGTAAGCATTTTGTACTCACAATGGCAATTTTTATAGCACGACTACTGTTAAAAGTAGCAAAGGCTGAATCTATGACAGTGCTTACTATAAAAACTAAATGAGTATCAGCTAAGACCTTCCAGTGAATAGAAAATGTTTAAAAGTGACCAACTAATTAAAAACAGATTTGTACTTTCCCTTTCTTAAGGTATAGGGGAAAAAAAAATAACAGTTTTCCTTTGGTTTTGTTTTAGGTTCTGTGGACAAATGGAGAACTGGCAACGATATAACAGCCTAAATATTTTGGAGAGAAAACCTAAAGTGGGTGGGTGGGGACTGCTAATATTGTTTTTATTAACATATCTGTAACCGAACAACTTGAGGAAAATAAGTCTTTGTTAAAGATTCAATGTAATAATTTCTGCCAGCATGGATTGAAAAAAAGGTCTGGAATGAATTCTGCAGCAGAAGCAGGGGAAACTAGTTTTGCTATTCTTGATATTTCTAAGTAAAAAAAAGTTTTCTTCCTTTAAAAGATCCTTTTTCATTCCTGTCTCCTCTCTGCATGAGAATATGATGTTAGTTGCAACAGTCAGGGTTTTTTTTAATGCATCATCTTTTTATGGAAATAAATTCAAATATCAAATAATGATTTTTTTTTGTTGAATAGAAACTATATTCATTCAAGAATAGCAAAAGCATTTATTTGTCTGTGGCAGCAATCATTGCTTGCCATCATTAATATTTGCACTCATTTAGTAGCCCTAATATGTCTTTAATATGTTTACATATTAAAGGTGGACTTCAATGATAATAAAAGGATAAGAGTGAACAGCATTACTACAGTTTTCTGAGTTAGCCTTATAGTTCAATTAAGTTTTCTTCAGGATTACTGAAAGTGAAGGTCTTGTCAAAGTAGCTCTGTGAACTAGTTTAAATCAAGCATGCTGTGCTGCATTCAGAATCTTGGTGGTTTAATACATTGTAAAGCAATCTGGGGAAAATATGCAATTTGCAGCAAATCTAGTTTCAATGAAAGGGTTGGAAAAATTATGTTTACTAAAAGTAAGTGTAATGGTTCAACTCATTTCATAACATTTCACAAAGGTGCTTTTGCACGTTAAAACTGACTTTCAATTCAGACACTTCCCTTCTATTTTGTAAAATCTGCTGTTTTGAAGTACAGACTCAGCTCTGCATTTGTCTGATCATAAATCAGATCACAAGGAAAGCTGGGATAGATGGAGAAAAACATAAGATATTTATAAATAGCTTATAAAAATATTTATATGTTGTCATCACTGCTAAATCCTGTTAGTAGGTCATAGATGTTTGTGCCACTGGAGGATACTAGTCTTCAGTCTGTTTAAAAACTCACAGACAATATGATACAGTCCATGGTCCAAAGCATATGCAATATATTTAGGGAAGAAAAAGAAAAAGGGAAGGTTAAGAAAAAGGAGACTGTTTATTCAAACAGGTGGGCTATATGAATGCCTTAAGAATCACCTTATTTCCACAAGTTTTTGTTGTTGTTTTGTTGTTTTCCCTTACTAGGTTGAATTTATGGCTGATGACTAAATTTCATTCTGCCAGAATTGTAGTCACCTTATGTTAAAATCTGTGTCTCTTCATTGATCTCTTCTTGATCTAATAAAGCAAGGTCAAAGGGGTCCACTTTCCTTTCTAGTCAGTTCATTCTAATAAATGTTTAGCAAGGTCCCTAAGGTGATGTGCTGAATATCACTGGCTATTTATGTGCTACTGAAACTTTCTGTAACCACAAGAATAGAGCACATGGCAATATTCCATTATAATCTCTCATCCTAATAATATCCAGAATAAAAATGATGCAGAAGCATTGCTGATAGAACTGCATTAAAGCTTCATCTTAAAGTATTTTAATAACTGATTTTGTCCTACCATATAATAAAAAGCAATATGGCTAAGGCAAACACAACTATTGAACTATCAATCCCAACATTCTCAGAATTTTGATACTGAAGTTTTGTACTAGATTTAAGGTATTTCCACAGGCACCATAAGAGATGACAGTACACAGCAGTTATATCTCTCTCTAAAATTCCAAGAATATTCCAGAAGTTATGAAAGATCCTGAACAGCTGCCAGTTGCTAAATGACATAGAGCGTATGCATTCTGAGCTGATTATAAAGTGGACCAAGAAATTGCTAAAGGTCACAAACTCTCTATGTTATGTAGACATTGATAACTATACATATTACCTCTGTATTTTCCCAGTCAAATTACCTGTCACTGTAGCAATAAAACCAAACTGCACTAGAACCAGGCCTTTCTATTTAGCACACTGAACATCTCAGCGAAATACTGTATTCAGTTTTGCACTGCTCAGAATTAACCTTTCAGTTTATTTGTTTATAGGTCATCTGAGGTCAATAACAGTGAGAGGAAAAAATGAATGCTACAAACCTGTATCATTAAAAGATTTCGGAGTGCACCTACCTACAATGTATTCAGAGATTTCTTTTCTATTATAGATACATTCTCAATAGCATTGCCTTGATGTCAAGCCACTGGTTCCTATAGGCTTCTTCAACACTTTGAATTGGATTGCTTGCCATGATCAGTTCTGTGAAACATTTATCAAAAATTGTTATGGAATAGGTGTCTCAGAACAAACACCTGGATATCTGTTAAGATATCCAGGGCTAGATTAAAGGAAACTTAAACTGAATGATGAAGAACATACAGTTGTCTCGCTCTCTAATAATTGAGGAAGAGTTCACCAGTCAATAGTCACAGTTGATCTTGTGTTCTTGTAAAGCTACTGTATTAATTATTTGTTGGGAAACAGTAGGAATTTATATTGCAGATGCTGCAGTTAAAAGAAGTGTCTTTAACCGCAGTCTGTTTGAAAGACCTGAGATCAGCTTTCTTACACAATTTGGTAGCATTACAAAGACAGTCTGCTTTCGCTTTTGTTCTTTTTGTTCTTGACTAACTTATTAAATTGTGTCTTCCTTTTGTCTGAGCTCTAACTCATCCACTCTGAAGTTCCACACTTCCAATATTTTAAAGCCCTTGTGTGTTAGCAACAGTCATTTGAAGCAATGTCAAAGGAAAAAATACTTCAGTTTTCTTGATCTGCTTAAATTGGAACAACATGATAACTTGGCTGTCATCAGATTTAATCAAATTAGATTCTATTCAGGTCTCATACTGCTTTCCTGGGTTTTGATCTCAGTAAGCCACTGAAATGAGAGGCCCAGGAGTGAGGTCTCACTGCCTTGACAAATAGTTGCTTTTTCACTGGTGGAAGTTTACTGTTAGTAACAAGTTCAACTACCCAGCTAATTACTATAACTATAACCAGACCACCAATGGCTTTTAAGAAAACATGAGTTTTCTTAAACATGATTTAAGTAATCATCCAGCGCCAGTAGTGACGTCCTTACTTTTGAATCCTTGAGCAGTAGAAAAAAGCATTTAAAATGTCTTCAAAGGCTACAAACATCAGTAACTAAAATCCATTCCTCCTCTTCCATTTATATCAAATCCCTAAATCTTTTATCCTTTTCTAGTTGAAATATAAAATCACAGTTAGGGATGTGAAGACACATACTAAACTGTGGCTACTTTTGACTAGAAGGACACCTGGCTCCAGAAGAAAGTACCACAACAACAGACAGATTGATGCCTGCAAGAAGTGATTTCAATAGCAAAGAGAGCATCAGCTGTAAGAAAGCACAGTTTCTGTCAGGAATTCAGAAAAACAGTCAAAAAATCATTTTCCTAGTAAGCTGATAATGTATAATACCTTTCCTATTGGATAAAACTTGCCAGATTAAACTTACTTTTCTTTTTGTTTCCCAGATAATATAATCTACAAAAGCTCTAGCCAGTCTACAACAGGAGTTAATGCAATTTAACTTTACTTCTGCAGCTACAGATGCTACCCTGCATATCATCATGGATTTTCAGCATAGAGGACTGATGTTTTTCTTTCAGACATAACTCAGTGCCTACATATCAAGGGGCAGAATGGTATTTTGTTGTACTGTGTGAGTGATTTAGCATGAGTTTCTTTCTAATAGCTACATAAAGCAGATTGGTTGTTGGATCTATGATGCAAAATACATACATACATATATATAAATGCTCTGAGATATATGGTTTGGTTCTAAGAAAACTCAAACTTTGCTGGCATCAGACACATAATGGATTGATATTTTTAAGGCCAAATTATGTAATAAGATCCTAATAAAAAAGGCTAGATGAATAACCACACACATGCTAGCAATGTTCAGATTTACTTCAGATTTTACTCTGCATTGCCCTGAATGAGTTTCTAATGAAATTAATGGGATTCTTGAATTCAACTTGAACAGGGGCAAGACATTCTATATTTTAACTATTCTATAAAGATTTTAACTTTTATTCATTATAAAGTTATCTGAGTTAAAACAGTTTTTCCCATGTTGCAATGTCACTTACCTACAGGGAAGCAAACTTTCATGTTACTGTCACCAACAAACACATGAAAGGCAGTTGCAAAAAAGTGTGTTTTAAAGGTGTCATGCTTTAAACCTGGCTGGCAGCCAAACACCATGCAGCCGCTCGCTCACCCTCCTCCACCCCTGGGGAATGGGGGAGATAGTTAGAGGGTGAAGTGCTAAGGCTTGGACAACAGACTCAAGCCAGAGTTGACCTATAGATGAATCCTGTATATTTTATAACTGATAACCATTGTGCTAGTAGGTATTGTACTAAGTTATAACAACCCACTTATGCTGATGTAAAAACTGCTAAAGTGTTGAAGTACTGAAGCCTGAACAAAAGGCCCTGAGCCGAAGCTGCTAACTTAGCATGTAGTCATTAACAAAGTATGTAAGCTCACTAGTGAAAGATGCAGCTTAGACAGAATGTAATCCGTAGTAAGGATAGAATGCTGAGAGAATATATCCAACTTTCCTTTCTCAGTCTTGTTCAGTGCTGAGAACCCAAGTATTCAGCTTTGGTTAGAAAATCCCTTGGTTTCCCCCCCGAGTCCTGGCCAGGCTTTGGGTGGAATCCAACAGGAGAATGAAACCAGAAATTTTCCACTCAAAACAAAGGTGCCAGTTATTCTGGCTTGCTAATCTCTAATACATAAGGCTAGACCCGCTTGCAGCGACTTTGGATGCCTCACCTACGGATGGACGCACTGCACAGGACTTCCCACTTGCTCGGTAAGGCTCTCCAAATCCTCGCTGTAACTGGGGCTCCCCAGCGACTGTGGATCTGGATCATGGTAACATATGCAAGTGGTGATGTATCTTTCTTAATCACTATTCTCTCTCTCAATGTAGTAATGATTTGATGCATTACCCTGTATTTTCCTATTTGTTTGCTTTAAGTGCACTATTCTGTCTTTTCTTACTGTATGTTTTCTGTATTATTCTGTTACATTATTTACTTATCCCCAGTAAAATACGCCCACTCTTTTCACCATGGTGTCCAATGCCGACGCGGAAGTCTCGGTCCCAACTTAGACGACCAATTTGATCAAGTTGATGCCACTTTATTAAAGGCTACACAGCAATTTATACTCTATCACAAGCTTCACACGCCGCTATCTTATTGCTAATAGGCTAAAGTTACTTTTTCACACGCCGTTCTGCCCTCTATAATTGGTCCCAGTGTGGTGTCCACACGCTGCTCTCCCCCCAGGTAGACCCCCTGTTTTTGACATTCCAACATCTTTATCTCTTGGGCAGGAATGTAGTTTCTCAGGCCGTCTCGGCCTTGTTTATGTCCTTGAACACAGCTGCAGCTTGCTGTTACAGTGAGGCCCCTTGGTCTGGATCGCTCACAACACGTCCGTTGTTCTCCAGCGATGCCACAGTCCAAGTTTAATTGGTATCCTTAATCAGCAAAACAGAGGGGTACGGATAAGGAAACTCATTGGTTGAGATAAAAACAACTTGATAATTGAAATAAAATATAATTAAAATAATGATGATAATTATAATAGTAATAATAGAAAATACAAATGGGTAATGACAATGTGACTGCTCACCTCCTGCTGCTGACTGATGCCCAGCCTGTTCCCAGCTGAGAAGAGAATCCTGAAACCACCATCCCAAAAACGGGAGTGGAGCTTACTAATCAACCCTTATCTGTATACTGAGCATGATGTTAGATGATACAGAATATTCCATTGGCCAGTTTGGGTCCATTGTTTTGGCTATGCTTCCCCCCCAACTTCTTGTGTACCTGTGCACTAGCAGGACATGAGAAGTTGAAAAGTCCTTGATTTCTTAGCAGCAACTAAAAACATCAGTATGTTACCAACATTATTCTCATATCAAATCCCATACTGAATCCAAAACACAGCACTATTCTAGCTACTGAGAAGGAAGGAAGGAAAAAAACCCCACAACAACTAACTCTATCCCAGTCGAAACCGGGACGAAAGGAAAATGCAGAGAGTGGTTTGTCCAGAGGCTGGAAAGATCTATATTGCCCTGGAGAAAATTACAGTAACTGTTAAGTAGTCTATGTTGTGGAGGATTTAAGCTTTTGGAACTAATCAGAAGACTAACTAAGAAGAAGAACATCTGTACTAGCTCCTTCAGGAATGTTTTTTTAATTGCACATTGTGATCTGAGTTTTATATATGAACGAATTTCCCTGCAACAACATTAATGGCAGAGACAGCCAGTATCTGTTGACTCGCAGAGAGCATGTGGACTGAATAACATCCTTGGCGTCCTGTTCATTTCTTGGTTTCACTGCCCACTGACTTAACTTATATTTTAAAAAGAACAACAATTGTACATCACTAGGCTTTCTACTGCACAGAAGCAGTCATAGCAGAAACCTTTAGAGTGGGCTTTTTCTGTAAACCAAATCTTGTAGGATATAGTCACAATACGGAATTAATTTGAGCCCCTGCTGGAAAAAGCTCTGGAGATAGCAGGGATACTCTAATTGTTTTCTGTTACTGGCCTAGGAACCATGGAGCTTGTCCAAAAATTCTTGTTCACACTGTCAGGAATTCCACTGAGATGCTTATGTAGCTGCCTGATATCAGTCCTCAGGAAAAATAAATGATAATAATTATAATAAAGAACTGCAACCTAAAGGCAACATAGCAAAAAAAATATTATTTTTTCCTATTCCCAAGTGAATAAGACTGAAAATGAATTGTACTCTACAGTTATCATTCTTCTCATGTGCAGAACATCTGTTAAAGGGGTAGCATTATCTATTTTATATCAGTCCTGTCCTGAAATACTGTATTTTTTAATCTGGTAAATATATGATGCACAATTTCTTTCTTAGCTTTTATTTGCATTATCAAATGATATGTGATATGAATGTAATTTCTAATTTCCCTGTTATAAAACAGTTGGAGTTATTTCACTAAGTACACATTTTGCAAGTAATTTTGAATTAGGAAATGGTAAAAGGGACATTGCTTTAGAGGGCCAATAAAATGAATATAGACATAAATAAGTCTGTAAAAATGTACTTAGATTTAAAAAAGCCCCAACAGCCTAGAACATATTCTTAATGCAGCACAAGTCACTGGTTTTGGCTGTAGATTAACAAATATGTGATGGAAAGGGGATAGACTAAACCTTGGTTTCCATAGTTTCTGTTTTCCTGGGAGGGACAAGGAGCTTTCTAGCACAGCTTATAAAGTTGATGGAGCTATTCTAAGAATATAGAAGGGCAGGAATAGAACTAATTCAGTCCTTCACAAGTGTAGTTTGTTGCAACAAATATCTGATTCTACATCATAAATCGCATACCCAGAACACTGTGATATGTTTTACTTCACAGCTAAGTATTCACCTAAGAAACCAAGCCAAACTGGGTCTTCTGCAGAATTCAACAGGAAATATTACCTCTAGCATATGTGGGAAAAGGTCGAACTGCTACAGGAAAATGACATATCTCTACATCCAGAATAAGAAAACATATACTATTGAACAGTAAAATACAAAAATAACAACTGATAATATTATTTTGTTCCAACACTGAGATAGATAAAGATACATCTACAAACATTCAGAATAATCTGTACTAAATTTTAGGCACTTGAGCATTGTAGACCATGGTTGTTATGGTTGTTGTGCATAAAAGAGGCATGTACTAGGTGTTGTCTGATCTGATTTAACTTAAATATCAAGAAGCCATGATGTATCTCCTGATTAAGGGTGAATTAAAGGTTTATCATAAAAAATATATTTGAATGTTTCAGTGAACTAACACCATTTTATACAGGAACATGAATTTTTCTTACTGAGAGGTCCTGGTAAGTGTTTTCAAATCAGAAATGCTAATCAAATAATGAAGGACATTAACAGAAAGTACAGTTCAGAATCATCTTTGAATTTTCCAGAAATCTTGTATTAGCCAGTATGTTCAGAACAGAAAATATAAGTTCAAAATCTCCTTGCTAATATATAGAAAAATGGTAACTGACAGTATTTCTTTTTGCCCATAAAAAATACCTGAATTTTTGTGTATTAAAATATGGCAGATAACAGCTCATGGACAAGCTAAATAGCAGGAGCTGTTCACAAAAATCATCTGGTATGCATGTACAGATGCCTGATAATTTAGGGAAATAAAAATACATTCCCACAGAATACACAATCACAATGTTAGTTCACTAGGTAAGACTTATGCAACAACATTACCAGTGATGTAAAAAATACATTCAAATGAACTTTGCAGTAAAGAACTCCATGTATTTTGAGTTGTATGTCATGTTTTATAACAGTATGCAAAATATGGTAATCAAATGTTTTTTAATTTAACACCTGATAATTCAAAAAATATAATCATTTAAACTTCAGATGAAATTATTTTGAAAGGCCATGTATATACGTGTCTGAAGTCTGTTGTTTCAATATGGAAAGCTGTTAAACAAAACTCACATACTCGTGCCCACTTTTAAACAAATGTGCTGTGGGGTGTATTTTTCTGAAATACGACTCATTGCCTTCTTTCAAATCTCAAATATTGTAGTTTGAGCATTTTACTGTCTTCAGCTTTAGTGTGGGATGAGGGCTTTTTTTAGCTATTTTGTTACTAAAAGCACATTTCTGTCTGATTCCAAGTTCATTTCAGACACAGGAATGAAAAATTAGATAAACTCAGAAGACAATATAATCCATGTTAATGAAATACCAAGGGATCAATGGACCCAGAGAACATGAACAGAAATAAATATGTGGTGGGAAAAATCTTCTAGAAGTATCAGTCTCCTGGTTTATATTACCATTTCTTTCCCCAAATACGTTCAAAGGAGAAAAGCCTAAATTCTCACTAGATGTACAAAGGGAAGAAAATATCTAAGAAAGAGAAAACATGGAATTTTTTTAATACATTTCAAGACCTTGACTGTAACCAACACCTTTTCTACTTCAAGAAAATGCAATTATCATCACAGATGACAAAAGTTAATAAAATATCCTAGAACACACTAATAAAATAAAACTCAATAAAATTTGCTACAGGTCTCTTTAATTAGATGGTTTTACTGTGACTTTAAAGAAGAAATAACAGCCTGCAGGGTTAAATGCATTCAATAAAAATGTCTGCCATGATACAGACTCATAATAACTGAGCCTCCGTATTCATTTTTCAAGCCAAAGGAGTAGGAGTTTACATTAACTGAGTGAATGACATTCCTGCCACCAAAGAAGAATTTTAAGTGAGTGATGAATGTTTTTTTAAGGTGAGAACAATAGACACAAAAAGCATTATTTTTCTGGCTCCATAATGATCAGCATTGCACAATCCTTGTGAAATTGGTTAAATTCTGAGCATTCAAAACTTCAGGTTTACCAGTTTGGATTAAATGGCACAGAAGACACAATCTTCTTCATTAGCCTTCTTCTCCACAACATAGTACCTGGCTGAAGGAGTTTTTGTCCACATGCAGGAAACTAGCAGTCAGTCTCTCAGCGGATAAAATTAGTCTAGGTAAAGATCCACATAATGTGGTTTCATAGTTTCTTATCCTTAACTCATTTTAAAATAGTTCAAGGATCTTCCCACAGTAATAAAATGTGCATACCTGTTGTGCAGAATTCTACCTCATGTTAATTGAAATTCAAATTCCAAAGACTGTGCCACTAGAAAATAATAATAAAAAAAAAAAAAAAGTCACCATTTGTTCTATTTAACATCACAGTGTTCTTCAGCTATGCCATTTGAAAGTAAAAAATGTCACTGAGCTATCCTAGATTCTAGGACTCCACTCAAGGAACTGGGGAAGAATGTGATGGCATTTAAAACCATGTTTTCCCTCCAGCTAGTTAAGGATCTTCAAAGGCAATCTTCATCCCATCTTTCATGTATAAATAGTGAGTTTAGGACAGCCAAAGTGATCCCAAAGGACTCTTTTGCCAGGCTTCAATTATGCTCCTGAATATGCACTACATAGATGGGGTCAAAGTAAAAGACAAGAACGGTGTCTAGGTAGGCATTTGGTGAAGCCTCTTTCTAAGCAGAAATCACTGAGATACAAAGAAAAGATACATTGAAACAGGAAAACAAAAATTAGGAAGAAAGTGTATGACAGGTGTATATGAAGTTATATACTTCCAAAATGTGCAAGAGAAAACTTATAAATTTTGGTCTGAGGCTGATACCAGTTTTGTCATTCATGGCAGACTGGTAAATCCTTGTTGCTGTAAACTATCCTATCAGGTAAAAGGAAAACTCTCACTTAACAGGTTATTTGATGGTTGAAGATCCACCACAGATATCTATATGCATTTATGGCTAATATATTTTTCTGTAATGTTCCTGCAGCCAGGGAAAATGGAGTTGATGTAATGGTTTTGGGGCAGAGGGCAGTAGGAGGTAGAAAGTTGACACCTGTGACAACGAGGCTTCATAGTTATCTATGCCCTACTAACTTAAACATTATCATAACCATTGCCAGCAGACTAACCTGTGACAGAATAACTCCAACAGACTGAACTCAGTGAGATTTCAAAAATAATTTCATCATTGTTATCCTTGTTTTCTAAGTATTTGGGGCTGTAACTTAGGACCTCATTTATGATTAATGTGCCATGTGTATCATGGTCAAGAGGTGAAATAATCTTGTCAGGTATATTTCTACTGAGTTATCTCCAGTAAACTTGAAAAGGTTGGCATGCTGAAAAAACACACCAAAACATAAAAATAAATAATGTATAGCTTAAGTGGTTCTTTCTATTGTTATACATTCAAATTTTGATGTATTTTCTTCATGCTATTACATCTTATCAGAGTGGTCTGACAAGATGACAAACTATCAGTATGATGACAGTTTTCGCTTCAAGTTTATTTCAGTTTTCTCAGTTTTAAGATTGCACACACTTAAATAGGAAACATTTTCAGTTAATAATGATAAAATCTAATCCTTAGAAATACCTACACCTTCTCTGACTTCAGTGGCCGGCACCAGGACACAAAAGCAGTCTAAGATTTGCAAAAAGCTGACATTCAACAGTACGTGATACAGCAGTTTTTTGATGCTATCTCCAACAAATCTGAATAAGCCATTAATAATACCTAAAGATGCAGCTGGAAGCTATAAATTATCAGGTCAGACATGCAGCTATGTAAACTGCAAAAATTTACTTGGGGAACCATAGATTCCATACTGAAACATGGTCAGATTGCTAAAACTGGCCAAAGAGAAATTAAAAGCCCTTACAGTCACAGGAATTTCCCAAGTTACTTTGAAGTGGATGGATAGCTCTTCCCTAGCTACTCCCCGATTGAGCTTTAAGAGATACCAGTCACAACAGCAGTGTCAGTCCTTAGTACATAAGACTGAACCCTGTTTTCCATGAAGTGCCAGAAGCCTCACTGAGAATACTGATTTCGGAAGGTTTTAAAGCAACAGTGCATGTTAAAAAGTGCAAATCTCTAAGGTCTCACAATTAAAGAGGCATTCCTGAGATAACATAAATTGATTAGCTTTCTACATCGAAAATCAGAACAGATTGTAACTTCCAGTGCTTGGAACCTCAAGATGTTCTCTGTGACATGGATTACTAACTTTTCTTTCAACCAAAGATTAATAACAGACAGATACCAACACTTCCATTCCAGCTTTCAGCTTCAATGTTAAAGTCTGAGTCTGTTGACTTCAGCTTAAAATACTTTTGCCAGTCTGAAATCTGGTTTTCCGTGTACAAGCAAAACTTACATTGCCAGGCTCCTTTCAGTTCATCACTTAATGCACTTAATGTTGAACCCCACTGGGATATCATTTGTCATTTCACTTAACTAATACTTTCCATCCTAATTGCTGTTGTGATATTAGGTGAGAACTAATTATCTCATGTAACTGTATCAAATAAAAACTAAAGTTAAATTCACTTTTCTGTCTTTTCATTTAAAACAAGCGTTTTATTGAGTTTATATGTAGTTTCCTTCCCATTGTTACATTATGTGCAGAAACAGTCCAAATCAATTGGTAATTGTTACTTTAAGTAATGTATTACTGTGGAAACGTAAAAGTTGTAAAGAGTGTAAAATACATTAGAAGGCAATTGAATTTAAATGCATCCCTGGGACTACTTTGCTGTGCCTGCAGCTGGTTTTTGCATGGAAAAAGCATAAGTCTATGAGATATTCTTTAACAGCTACTGAAATCATACAGTGATTCTCACTCTAGTTTTCAACACCCAAATAATTTTTAGTCTAGAAAATGTCATATGTAGTACCAAGCCAAAATTTCACACCGAAATATCAATGCTAAGTTTAATTGTTTTTCTCTGTTTTCCCCAAAGAATATATATTGCTGCCATAATAATGTGGAAGCTATGGAACCCACTAAGTCAAGTCTTTACAAATATTGTAAAGAAATTTAAAGGTATCAGAATTATATTATAATATCTGCAAATATATAACAGAAAACTCCCTGTCACAAACATGACTTTAAAAGGGATCATAGGAGTTACAAACCAGCAAGTCTACCTTCCATCCCTGGTAAGACAGATGAATCTACAATAAAAAATAAGCTCACTGAACATAGAGAACAACATAAAAAAGCCATTGTGGTTTCTGTAACAAGAAATCCTGCCTCACAAGAATTTGACCATGGGATCAGTAACAATGTGTACAAAAACAGTCCAGTGAACACAATACTACACTAAGATTTTTGGAAAGGTTCCACACTAAAAGTCACTAAAGAAACTCAACTGGCATAGGATTAGAGGAAATGTGATTTAATGAACAGAAAGCTCATCTAATATAAGGAATTAAAAAGCAGAGCCTGACAGTGCCTTTTCAGAATGGAGAAGGCTTAACAATACTCCAAAACACACAGTGTATCAGTGTTGAGACTAGTTTTATTCAGTGCCTTTACTGATGATCTAGAGAAGAAAGTGAACACTGAAATTTGCAAGTTTGTAGATGAAGATTTTTTGGACAGTCAATGCTACCAAAAACACCAGAGTTTTTGTGAGTGAACTCTCAGTCACAAAACTGAGGGGTCAATGAGCTACAGAACTGGCAATTCATCTAGGGAAAAATAATCTAAACCATGCTTACATGATGTTGAATTTGCAACTGTCCCATCCCAGGAAAGATTTTGGAATCATAACTGATGCTTCATTGAAATCATAAACTGGACATACATGGCAGCCAAAAAAATACAATAAAATTTTGGGTATTATAAAGAAGTATGGTTAAGAACTAAGATGGAAGGTGTTATTTTGCTGCATTATAAAACCTGTGTACATCTACATCTTGTTTTTACAATATTTCTTGCATTTACAGTATAGGAGAAAGCATCATTTCAGTGTCAGCATCAGGGGGATCAACACTGTTTTAGTGTTATCACAATCTAATAAATCTTAGATTCTTATGATTTTGATGGCCCCAAAATAATATTCAGCTATTCCTTGACACCTTCTGATGTCTAATAGGCTGTCATGAGCTCCTCTTATTTTATCAGATTTTTCCTACCAAAATAAAAAAAAGTAAAAGGAGAATTAAAATCTCAGATTAGATTAGGGAAACATAATTACAAAACCACAACAATCTTTATACTCTGGCTGGAATAACTGTAAAACTACTCATGAAATTAGGCAACTGCAGCAGTGAACATGGAAACAAAGGTCTCCTTTCTTCATGTAGGCAGTGAGAATAATCACTAATGTTTTGACTGTTATAATTAGTTTAGAGAACAGTTATTTAGCTAACATAACATTGCAATTTTCTTTGCTTGTGGGACATTCATTGTCAGCAAGACTGCAAACTTAACATTGTAACAGGAATGGATTAACTCTGTGGACATGTCGTAAATTCCAAATTCTGGAAAGATATGCAGAACCACAACTTTCAATGAAATTTTACTATCACTTCATTTGTCTTCAAGTAAAATTAAGCTGTCACAAAATAGAGTGGTTTAGTTTTAGTTATTACTGTCTATTATGTGTCACTATCATACGGTTTCCTTTCCTCACTACCCTTTTCTGGTCATGAATTCAGTTTAAATGGGGACAGTTAGATAAGCACTAATTACTGTCCTCCCCATGAATCAATCAATTGTTCATCTTCACCTTGAGGAGGGGCTCAGTCCTGCCACTGTGGAAATCAAGGGGTGGTACAAAACAGGGGAGCCAGTCCTTTTTGGACTTCAGGTTGCAGCCTGTTGCACGAAGAGGAGAAATACTGTAGATATTTGCAGCTAGATCCAATGAAATGCTTAAGAAATACTAATTCAGCACCATTTTTGAGATATCTAACCTCCAGAGAGCACCTACTATGAGTAGAGCTAAATAACTCTTGCTGCAGTCACTCCATAAACATTGGGATGGGCACTGCAGACATGCATGTGCAGGGATGCTACAGAACATAAGGCATGGAGTGTTGAAGGGACTAGGAAAGTCCCTTTAGCTTCCCCAGTCAATTTGCTTTAAAGTCTCAAGAGAGTGAGCTTAAATTCTGTGCACACATACAGAAACTGCCTAGTGATACAAATTGGGAAATGTTTTGGACAACAGGAAAAATTCCCATGCCAAATGTGGAGCTTGGGCAAAGATCTGGGAATGCAGGCCTCCCCAGTCCATTCAGTGGATCCAGAATCTAGAGACCACTTTGAGGGTAATCACCCTTTACTTTCATTTCAAGGAATTGAACAGAAACAATGCTTTCACTTTAAAGTGATGTAATGTATACATCTTCCAGGTAATACAGAAGCAGAATCTCAACTTTGAATATGTTATCAGGGAAATCTATTAAGCCGACTGGGACTGTGGTTCCAACTCTCACAACCTCTGTGTGTTTTCTGAAATTATCGAAGAGAAACATTAAATAAATCTGCTTTACCTCAGATACATGCTCTTATTACTGGTTTTCCAAGTCAGACTCGCTTTGCCTCCCTTCTGGCACTATGACTTTTACAAGCACACAGCAGAAGAGATTCAAAGAGGTGAATGGAAAGTATCCCTTCCTTCTCCACGCTAGCATGGAGCTTGGTGGCTTCTCCAGGAAAGTGGGAAGCATGGGGTTGAGTATTTTCCTAATAGAGAATTGTCCTGGTTTAGCCAGGATAGGGTTAAGTTTTGCCAGCAGTGGGGGGGGAGCTCTAGCC